>JAKOGI010002258.1:0-126884 GCA_029747015.1 Carnegiea gigantea
AAAATTAATGATTTTATTTTCTTTCCTCAGCAACGGCGCCAAAACTTGTAAAACTTGTCATACAACTATAAATTAAAATACTACTTAGGCTTACAAATAAGAATATAGCATGGGAGAGTAGGTATGGAATCCACGAGGAAATATACAATGATAAGTTAGTTTACATCTAATTAAATTTACCAATTTTAATTTCTTTTATTTTTCTTTTAGCAAATTCAAATTAAAAAAAGGAAAAAATGAAAAATTACTCACTAATACTCCAAAATGTTCTTAGCCTAATTTTGCAAATAGAATAGTAAACATCTAACTTGGATATTTTGAAAAAAAAAAAAAAACAGAAATAGTCACACAATATTAAATCAAAAATTATTACAGAAAACAACAAGCAAAAAGTTAGTATTAAAAATCACAGAAAAAATCATGTAAATTAATAATCGAAAAAGACTTAAATTTATACTCCTAGAAATATATCTAATTATTTTTAGAAGAATAAAATAAGAAAATAATTGCAGAAAATACTAACAAATCAAAAATAAAATTTGAAATTAAATAACTAAGAAACTACACTTAAATAAATGTGAAAATAAATAAAAAATTAACCAGATTATAAAACCTAATTTTTTAGACTTGATCAAACTCTCAAAATCAAAAATCAAAAACAAAAACTTACTTTTTGGATTTATTAAAGTAACATGCACATATCAAATTCACAAAATAATTCTAAATTATCACCTAATTTCCAAAAATTTCTAAATTAAATAGCAGCATAATAAAACCCTATGTAAACCCTAAAGTTGCATAAACACCAAAAAAAATTCAGAATTATTTCAAACCTAATTTTTAACAAATCGACAAGTAATTGCAAAAATAGAATAGAAAATTAATTAAAAATTAAAACACACTAAAAAAAATAATTTATCTAATATTACTAAGACTTGTCTAAAAGGCTACTCTTTTGGGAGATAAACAAAATTTAGTATTAAAGTCTAAATTTAAGAATTAAAATTGACATACTAAGGTCTAAATTTAAGAATTAAAATTAACAAACTTATCAACTAAAAAGTAAACAGATAATTATGAAAGATACCAAATTTATGAAAACACTTAACATAATTTGTATCCACCGCGTAAATTAATATTTATCATCAACACACAAATTGACTTATCAATAAGTTAGACTGTAGAAGATACCCACATTTAGATCTTCCCCGTTATGCCTTTAGATTATGGTTTATTTAGGTTCAATCCTGATATAAAACCTACTAGTTTTGATAATCCTAATACAAGCGCAAGAATTTAATCAAAGTAGTGTATTCAGTATTAGAAAAATGTCATCTACGATCATATAACCAACTTACCAATAAATTTATTTAACAATGATCTATAATGATTTCTTAATTAAAAAAAAGGACTTGAGTCATCCACGATCAATTAGGGTAATATTTGTACTCAAAAGACAGAAGCTTCTACATATTTAAGCCCTTTGAACTATCATATGAATTTACATTAAACCTATTAGCATTTATCCTAATTAATCTAACATAAATATTATGAATAATAACACAAACCAGTATAGAATCATAAAATTAAAAACAATGAGACAATAAAGCACAAAGTTTGTTTCAAAATAATTAATTTAGCATGACTTCAAATGGATCATGCCAAGTAAATAAACTACTCACTCATACTCAAAATTAAACACATAAACTAATTAAAAATCTCGTGTTTAGGAAAAAAAATTAACTAAAACAATAATGCTCTAACTTGATATAGATGATGATAGGTGATGATGTGGTGGTGATATGATGAAGAAGATGACTTGATGGCTGATGGCGTGAAGGTTATGGCAAGGGCGATGTTGATTGGTGATACTGATGATGGAGAGGCATTGAGATGGTGTTGTTTTATGAGAAGACACGCCCTTTTTCCAAGTAGGGTTTAGCTAAAGTTTCATCTCCAGCAAGGCTTCCAATCTCCTTACCCAATTAGGACCAACAATCTTTTAATTATAGTCTTCCGAATAGCTCATTATGAAAACAAATATTTTTTATAAATCATTATTTTCAGATCAATTTAATAAATCGGCTTGAGAAATCCTTCAATAAATAAAGTCTGCATGTTGACTTTTTTCTTTCCTCATTCACTTTTATTAACCCTTAATTTAAAAAATATATAAACTATAAAATAAACTAGACAAAATAATATATATTATATAAGCTAATCATTATTAAAAATATAAATAAATTATGACTTAATATTTATTTTTTTAAATTCTATCTTACTATATCTTTTAAATGAGACGATTTGATCCCAATATTAGTAAAAATAGATTACTACTATCATTTCAGGAACAAACTAGAGAATTAGTCGTCCTTGGGAGTTGGCAATGTGCATTGATTAAAGATTATATTGAGCTTGGGTGTTTACTGTTCAGGATGGTATGTACATCACTGCCGAAAGAAGTCTAAGATCAATCAAATCAGCATGTACTCATCCGAATTTGAGAAAGATATCCTCTGTCCAATTAAAATATCCGAATTTTCATCACCGCAAAAATTTTAACCTAATTAAATAAAACCAATCCATATTCTACCAATCAATACAGATGACTTTTAAAATCATGTTCAGTAAATTGTTGAAGATGCAACCTAATATTAACTTGAACTTCAAAAAAATTATTCACATAAACGACTGACTTTCTCTTTGTCTGTAAAAATGAAACATTAAGATCGATATAAGTGAGAGTTGAATCCAATATTTAATAACAATTTTTAAAGATTTTATCAGTTAAACTAAGATAAGCTTATAAAAGATCGATTTGTTGAGTTTACATAACAATTGCCGAGGCCCCAACCAAGAAAGACAAAACCCCAATTCTCTTTGTTTGGCAAAACTTTGAATCCAAGATGGAATTCTTGTCCATAACCCTAAACTTCTTTGCATCCCTTCTCATCTTCATCCTCATCTTCATCACAAGCTTCCTCATCAAAATCTACGCTGGAAAATCAGTCGGAGATCCAAAGTACCCACCAGTCCTAGGAACAGTTTTCCATCAACTTCTCTACTTAGGAAGACTGTATGATCACCAAACACAGTTCGCTAAAAAGCACCCGACTTATCGCCTTCTGGCTCCGGACCAGAGCGAGGTTTACACGATCGACCCTCGAAACATCGAGCACATACTCAAGACCAACTTTTACAAGTACGATAAAGGAGACTACCACCGGACCACGCTTAGGGAGTTGTTTGGACATGGCATTTTCATAGCGGATGGAGAGCAGTGGAAGCAGCAAAGGAAGCTTGCTAGCTTTGAGTTCTCTACTAGAGTGTTAAGAGATTTCAGCTGTGCTGTTTTCAGAACAAGTGCTAAGAAATTGGTTAGGATTGTTGCTGACTTCTCCGACGCCAAACAAGCCTTCGATATTCATGTAAGATTTCTCTCTATCCAAGCGCTCATTTCTCTCATCCCCCCCGCCCCCCAAAAAAAAAACATATTCATTTATATTTGTGATTAATATAGTTAGTGAGGTCATGTAAGTAAAATTATACCGGTACGCGAAGGGACATGAGCCCCCCACTGCATATTCATCAAATATTATTTACGGTAAGCAATGGTGAGTTTACACATATAAAATAGGGGTGTCCATGAATACCCCAATCCTCATCTAGATCCGCCTTTGTCGGTGAGGCAATGGGTGTGGGGAGGCTTTTTCTCATTTGTGTTGTTGTGAAGGAGAAATTCAATAAATATCCTAAATTTTAAGCCACAATTTATATTAATTTTGTACTTTTAAATTGTTTAACTTTAGTTATTTTTTGTAGATTACTTAATAATTTTGAGAATTACTTTTTCTATAATTTAGGTTAACCAAGTCGCTTAAAACTGGAGTACTATCTTCGTCCCCAAAAGTGTCCTATTTGACTGACTTTGACCAGTAATTTTTTATCTTATTTTAATAAAAATAACAGATTTACTTTTCAATAAGAATTGTTTTTTAAAGATAGCTTTCTAAGTAAATTGATTTCATATTATAAATCACTGTAGTTTATAATAAATTAACGATTGAAATTTTATCAAATTGAATAATCTTTTTGGGACAGAAGGAATAGTTACTAAACCCCGACTAAATCTTAAGTACTATTGATCTATTCTTTCGTAGCTTTGGACCTATAGCGATGGGTCGAATGAATAATCATATGGACCCATTGTCATCCTGTTGCCTGTCGATCAAAAGGTCAAGTCAAGTCAGGAGACAAGAGAGACAAGAAATCTATTAGGATTCTTTTTTTGATGGATACTTTTAACTAAGGCATCTTTCTGTAACATTTCTTTTGGACTATTATGGGCTTAAAAAAAACAGGACTTGCTAATGAGACATGGGCTGGACTCGATATTCAAAGTCGGGTTCGGGGTGGATTTCAATTGCATGGACGGGTCAAGTAGTGAGGATGGGGCCAAATTCATCAAGGCCTTTGATGCCGCCAACGAGCGGGTGACCCTGCGATATATGGATCCACTTTGGAAACTCAAAAGGATTCTCAGCCTCGGGCCCGAGGCAGCCTTCAAACAGAATATTCAAATCATGGACAAGTTTGTTCGTCGACTTATCCAACAGAAGCACCAACTCCTATTAGAGAAGCAACACTCAGTAAGTAAGGATGGTAATGGGACGGATTTTAACACATGTAACGTTGTACACCTAAATCCAATCCATTTTCTATCTGTTAATAGTCATATCTGTCTCAAGCCTTTAGGTTATTTTTGGGGGGGGGGGATCAAAAAAACCATCTAACTAAAAAACATTCATGAATTGTTCAATGTGTTAAGAGTATAAAACTTATCCATGAATCTTCAACTAGCAGTTCAAATATTACATAAACTTCTTTCACTTTCACTTAGTGCAATAATTCAATATGGGACCTGAAATTCAAACATAAGACATTTTACGTGTAAATACTTTAATATCATATCAAGGTAACGAGGTTGTTTGCCATTTAGAAATGGGAAATACTCTTTTAGGACAACAAGGCAAGCGTGCAACCCACCTTTGAGCTAATATTATTTGTCATCACTATTAGTGAATTTGCATAAGGAAATTTTAATTCCTTGAAATTGATCATTGATTAAGCTACAAGACATAATCACTAATCCATTCTAATTAATCATTGAATGAATATCCTCAGATGGAGAAGCAAGACATACTATCAAGGTTCCTAGAAGCAAGCAAGAAAGACCCAGAGCACATGAATGATGAATACGTCAAGGACATAACCCTGAACTTCATGCTTGCAGGCAAAGACACAACTGCAAATGCAATAACTTGGTTTATCTGTTGCCTCTGCAAGAACCCAATTGTGCAGGAAAAGATCGTCCAAGAAGTGAAACAAGTCCTGTTTAATTCAGATGACGATGATGATACTAGGTTCGATGTTGATACGTTCGTGGATCGCTTGACCAACGAAACCATAGAGAAGATGAATTATCTCCATGCTGCATTGAGCGAGACTCTCAGATTATACCCTGCAGTCCCTGTGGTAATTTTCAAATCCATCTACTCTGGTTTGAATATCTCAATTGTTTGTTCTTCTCATCTAGATTTTGTATTTTGTTACTTCTCTTTCAAGACTGAGAAATTACAAAGAGAATATGAAATTACGGATAATACTAGAAATTGAGGGGCCGGGAAGCATGCCTGGATATTCTGTTGTTTTTTTAAAAAAAAAATTCTTTTTGTCTATTCTTTTCTTTTTTGAAGTCTCATATGCCTTGTGTTGTTTTACTTAATAATCAGGATGGAAGATCAGCAATGGCGGATGACATACTCCCAGATGGATACAGAGTGATGAAGGGAGACAACGTGTACTACTTAGCATACGCGATGGGGAGAATGCAAAGCATATGGGGGGACGATGCAGAGGAATTCCGCCCTGAGCGTTGGCTCGAGAATGGTGTTTTCCGGCCAGAATCTTCTCTCAAATTTATAGCATTTCACGTATGTGCATGACATGCATTTTCTTCCCCTTCGCGTTTCGATCATGAAAGTTTGCTTAATTAATTGACTAACTTTGAATTTATTGAATTGAATTATACACATGCATGCAGGCTGGTCCTAGGACTTGTTTGGGCAAGGAATTTGCTTACAGACAAATGAAGATTGTTGCAGTTGCGTTGCTTTACTTGTTTCAGTTTAAATTAGCTGACGAGACAAGGAAGGTGACGTATAGGCCGATGTTAACTCTTCACATTGATGGAGGGCTTCATGTTTATGCAATTCCAAGGATAAACCCAGAAGCTCTCAACATTTTCTGAGGTGCAGATCAATACAAAATTACCAATGTAAAATTATTTGTAATGTAATTGTAGGGCACTTAGGAAATAAATCCTATTAATCAAAACACCTAATTGCCTTAGCTGGACTATAAATAAAATTATCTCTCCACGTTTTATTCTGGCATATGTATACTATCCTCAATTTGACACTGCACAACAAGTCCTCCAATTAACAATTAAAGATGCACTCATTCCTTGCTTTGTAAGCCAACCAAACCGCAGCACAAAAATGAATCCAAAAAAACAAAAAAAAGCATCCGGGTATTCTTATTGAACTTGCTTCTGATAATGATCTATGTCCACTGCTCAAAGAAAGCCCTGAGATTGTAAGAAATGATAATATGCATCTCCTAGGCATTATTAGAACTCTTGCTCTAAATTAACCAAAAGAAATCACATGTGGGAAGGATGTGGCTGTCAATTGCAAATTTGCATTGTTTGGTTCACAAAATGCACAAGCTAGTTGCTTTTCTTGCAAAACAACATATCCTTAGCTTGCAGCTTCGCCATAAAACTGGCCATACCACACTTTTATTCCTCACTTAAAGCAGAAAACACAAAAATTTTCGAAAAAGTGAGCCGGAGCTTACCACGTTCATTGCCATACTGTGAATGAACTTTTAGAATAACTTAGTTGTGGTGCCCGCATTTTAATTTATTTTAGTTCGAAAACGGGAGAGAGAGAGATTATAAGTAAAACGGTTACCTGTTGTTATTTAATTTGAAAGTGGAACCCAACTGATGAACTTATATGTATACTACGATCATTGAATAAGCATACACCTCCTAGGCCAATTGGAAAGCCTTACCTGAGGCCACATGGGTGAACTGAAGGGCATAAACCCTGATAATTGATAGTTGGTGGGTCTACTTGATTATGTGGCCAAATAATGCTTGAAAATGATCCAAAGTCCTTGTACATTTTAAGATTTTGATGTGCATAGAAATGTATGAATTTTCAAAAGATACAGGCAGTGAACGTAACTGAAAATTTTAAAATCTTTTCTCCTTTATAAAATAGTTGTTCATGGCTCGACAATGATGGAAATGACCTCATTTCTGCTCCAGATATACACATTTTGATGGTTAGTGAAGTTTCAAATAATTTTTATTAGTTATCACCTCAATAAATAATTCATAGTTCGATCCCTTTGGCATTTTTTTTTTAATTATCAATGCACTCACAACTGTTTACTTAAGCACACAAATTGATTTCGGTTCTCCATTTGCATGTTATTTCTTTGTATCAGTCTTGTTATTATTATCATTGATTGATGATATTGATGTTGTTAAGTTATGATAGGTCTTAATATTGTTATCCTTATGGTTATTAATATTAACGTTGTTATCATGAAAGTTACAATAATCATTATTATTATCAATATTACATGTCATACTTAGTAGCATTATAACTTTTAATTCTATTATTATTTATGATTGTTATGAAAAGAAATACTATTGCTAGTTCTAGTGATTTAACCATGAAGAGGTTTGGGTTACTAAGCTCGACTTGTGGTCCTAAATTAATTTTCAATGTCAAATCATGCTTCCATATGCAAATTGAAAAGATTTTCGCTCCTTTAGGGCTTAAATGGGTTTTGATTTCTATTTATTTGTTTGAGTCACAAAAACATATATCATTCTCCCTCATTCAAACATGAACCCATCTTTACTCCTCCCCTTGAGTTACAAAAACACATGTTTAACTTAGTTTGTTTTCAAAATCCCCAAAAAATAACATTTCCACTCAATTCCCACATAGAAACGCATTTTAATTCGTCAAATTGCTTTCAAGATTACATTATGCCATTTGTCTCAAGAGAGATTGTCTCATAATTGCATTTCCATGCATTCTCCATCTTCAACCTCATTTTACTGCACCCATTTTATGGCGAACATCCATACCACACACTCAACCTCCAAATTTCATTTAACACATAAAAATTCCTTGAAAATTCATCCAATTCAATTTCAAACCCCTAAAATTGAACCAGTTCCCTCCTTTACTCTCATCACTAACTTCAAACTCAAGCACCCATTTTCATGGCAACATAACCCAACACACTACACGTACACATATACCCTATTAATTTCTCATTCAATTACTACTAGAATTTATCCAAAATTTTGTAAGATCAATGAAACTAAGCATGAATCCATATTCAACCACCACTCCACCAGACACCACTTCACCATGTCCATCCCATGAACTCAGTATTCTTGGTAACACATCACAGCTGGATTGATCTCCTTGACTTGAAAGATGAAGGTATTATGTGTAGCCCAAAACCCAGAGAGAATAGCCAGAAACATACCAAGTTCATTTCTATCCGTTGCCTTTATCGCTATCTCAATGCAATCCTGCATAAACCTAATCGTTGTGGCCCAAAACCGTGCTTCCACACCACTAGTCTCTCACACCTTCCCAGCAGAAGGACATTCCAGCAGAATGTGCATGTCAGACTACTCCCTTGATCCACATATCTCGCATGTCATTCCCATAGACAAAATTCTCCTTGTGAAATTGCATCGAGTAGGTAATAAACCCTAACAAGCCCTTCATGCAAAGATCTTGATCCTTGGTGGCACTTCCAACCCCCAGACTGAGCCCTAAAAGTTCTTGACCTCCCCATATAAACAGCCCACATTGTCCCATCTCCCTTCCATGATAAGATGGTAGGCCGAATGAATAGAGAACACCCAATTAGTAGTGTTAGACAAATTAAGACTAACCTAGAATGCAGAATTATCTGTCGAAAATAGCCCACATCGATCTGAATGTGAAGCGGCTACTAGAGTCGCCTTTAAGATTCACGTCCTAGACCCAGAACTCCGGTGGATGATTGGATAGCCGTGAGAGGGAAAGGAAGAGTATGTGATTTCTGTGTCACGTGTGTAACCCTAATTGATCCTTTGAAACCTCCTTATATAAGTTGAGGAAATAATCAGGGAAGCCGCCCTAAGCGGCCTCAGTGGCCATCGGCCTAAAACATTAGGGTTGGCCAACAGCTCCCACTCAGCCACATAGGCTGCAAAACACATGCTCTCCATGAATCACAACTCATCGTACTTCATACTAGGAATAGGATGTGTGATCAAAAAGTAACAAGTAGTGCTATATTAAGTTACCATCGAACTAACATAGCACTTTCACGAAATACGATACCCTAAATCATCCTGAACATCACCAGTGGCATCTCCAATCCCTTATGCCATGATATATCATATGATTATATACTTAATGTAATTGCCCGAGCTGATATTGGTGATGATGAATAGATTTTTCCTTAAATACTCATGATATTGCATCTTAACTTGATTATTTTTCTAACATGTTCTCGTTGAACCATATATATCGTGGCCCTTGAAAAACATATTAAAGTAGCAACATCAAACTTTGACTTCGTATCATAGCTTTAAGTCAAAGGGTCATCGTCCATAGGCACACAGTGATAGAAGATAGGGAGGTTAATTGTCACTCCATGTATGGTCGTCTTTTAAGCAGACACAGTATGAGATGTATGTCATGGCATAGCTCCCACTCAACTTGACTCGTCACTCTATGAGCCATGGGAATCGCCAGTCTAGATGTTCACCCAAAAAATCTAACTAGAGCCACTAGATTAACATACTAAATGTCAATCTTGAAACTCAAGATTCGGCTTTTTAAGACTTCAATATGAAATCATATCTTGTATTCAACTCACTCGAGTCTCATCTTAGACTTACTAAGGCGACTATATCTTATCACATTCTTACACTTCCCGTATGAGTAATCAATATCGCACACTCAGTGCCAATACGATTCAGTCTCATCCTGCCTACTACTCAAGCGTCAGGGCGATTGCCTGTGTGACGAGGCCAATCAGAAATCTGTGACATTTCAATATGCCTAACGCGTAGCAATTAATTATGAGCATTTTCCTCATTGCAAAAAACCTTGTCCATCACATGACAAGATATGTCCCGAAACTGAACCTTATGAATTCCTAGACTCAACATACGAGTTTTGAATGCATCACTAGGAATAGGTTTGGTCAAAAAGGACATAAACACCTTCTTGGTACATACATACTTTATGGCAATATCTTTTATCCCTACGGTGACAAGCAACACAATCTGCCTGCATAGCTAACATTGTTGTGCGGTTTTTGCTTCTTACTGCATTATGACATGGCTCTCCCACCCAGGGTAAATGCATGTCCTGAGTTTGACTTAGACTCTTCCGAGTCACCACCTCAATCAATATTTTGAGGATCCTCTCAACTTGAGATCTCCCCTTGATAGCATAGGACAAAGTCAGCTGTACCATGAAGGTATCGCTCAACTCTCTTGACAAGCTTGCCAATGAGCTTGTCCTGGGTTGCTTTGGTAAGGACTCATCAAACCAACCGCAAAGCAAATGTCCGGCCTTGTACATAACATGGCGTATATTAGGCTTTCTATAGCACTAGCGTAAGGGACATTGCTCATGACTTTCTTTTCTTTGTCTATTTTTGGGCATTGGTCGAGACTTAAGGTTAAACCCTTCTCAACTGGAGTGTCTACGGGTTTGGAATAATGCATATGGGATCGTTCTAAGACTTTCTTGATATATACCTCCCGACTCATACCTAAAAGTTTCTTAAGACGATTCCTTATTATTTCCACGCCTAGGACATACCTACCTTCACCCATATCCCTCATCTCAAAGACAGAGGACAATCACTTTTTAGTAGCTTCGATCATCTCCAAGTTGTTCCCACCCAGTCGTATGTCATCAACGTATAGGATAAGGAACATAATCCCTCCATTTGATCTCTTAACATACACACAATGGTCTTCCGAAATCACCGATAAGCCAAACTAGGTTATAGCTTCATGGAATCTTAAGTACTAAGATCTGGAAGACTGCTTAAGACCGTATATAGACCTTTTAAGATGACATACCTTGTTTTCTTGTCCTTTTTATACAAAACCAATGGGCTAGGCCATATAGATCTCTTCCTCAAGGCTATCATTGAGGAAAGCACTCTTTACATCCATTTAAAATAACTCTAAGTTCAACTGGGCAATCATGGCTAGGAGTAGGCGAATAGAGATAAATCTCACAACCGGAGAAAATGTCTCTTCATAGTCTACACTCTCAATTTATGTAAATCCTTTCGCCACTAAACGGGCTTTGAACTTATTGATCGAACCATCTACCAGGCGTTTTATCTTAAAAATCCACTTGTTTTCAGTAAACTTACGCTGGGGTGGAAGATCAACAAGCTCCCAAACCTTGTTTCTTGCCATCGAGTCCATCTCATCCCTCATGGCATCCATCCACTCTTTGTAGTTTGGTGAGTTAGTTGCCTCTTGACAAGAGGTAGGCTCCTCAACTTTCAAGGGAGTGCATAGGAATAGTTCCTCTTTGATTTGGAAATATCACCGAGGAATTCTTCCACGCTCACTCCTTCGGAGCCTGGGGGCTTCATTGTTTGTCTGCCTGGGTGAAGCATCACTCCCCCTTTCTCTAAGAGGTGTGGGACCCTAAACATATGGAGAGTTGTTTCCACTATCCCTTTTGGGCATGGGATCCCGAAGATGTGGACTAATTACATGTTCAGAAACTGAAGATTAAGGACGGACCTCACTTGCAGGTTGACTTTCCTCATGTATAGGAGATCGAGAACGAATCTCATTCTCCTGGGCAGATAAGTCTCCCCCGTTCCCTTCGGATAGGGGAGGCATACCATCTTCGGTAACTTGGTTAGAATCCAAATTCTTCCCCTTACTAAATGATGGTTGGATGTTTCGCTGTAACTCAAACAATTCGACATCGTTCTTGACTTCATCAATGGTCGGGAACTCATCCTCAAAAAAATCAACATTGTGGGAATCTATTTCTGTCATGCCACCATTTGGGTGTTCTCCGTACATCACATATCCTTTAGATTATGTGGGATACCTAATGAACACTATTTTGGTGGATCTTGGACCAAGTTTTTTATATTTGTGGGTCGGGTTATGCACATAGTCGGCCGAACCCAATGGGCATAAATGATCCAAGGATAGCTTCTTATCAAACCATAACTCATATGGTGTGGCAGGTACACTCTTGCTCGGCACACGGTTAAGGATGTAGGTTGCCGTAAGCAGCGTATCCCCCTAAAATTGATTGGGAGGTTTGCATGTGACATCATTGACCTGACCACAACCTTCATACCCACCAAAGAGGACAGTTTGGGTGTAATGACCTTGAACATCTTAGGATAGGGTAGCCATCTATCCTCCCAAACCTCAACCGACCAGCCATCACTAATAAGCCATCTCAGAAGTTTCCTAATTACATCACAAACACCCCAAACACTCCTCCACACAAAGCTGGGTAGTGGCCCTAGGTCCACCTCCAACAGATTCTTACCTGGAAAATATCATGCCTTTAAGACATGGGCCGCAAGCGAATGTTGATCCTTGATCAATCTCCAACACTGTTTCACTAATAGCGCGTAGTTAAAAGCTTCCATCTCCTTAAAACCCAAGCCCCCGTCCTCTTTTTGTTGACACAAGTTTGACCAACTAAGCCAATGCATTTTTCTTTCCTCCTGTTTGTGACCCCACCAAAACTCGGCTATCATAGCATGGATAGGGTTACATAATTCTTGAGAGACTTTGAACATACTCATGGCATATGTGGGAATAGCTTGGGTCACCGCCTTGATCAACACTTCCCTTCCTACCCATGAGACAAGCTTCTCTATCCAACCCGATAACCTGGATTTGATGCGATCAATTAATAAATAATAACCATTTTTTCTTCGATCTCTAATGATTGTAGGTAATCCAAGATATTTATCATGAGACAATACTACCCTGATGTCAAGACAATGGGTAATCCTATTTATTTGATCATTTTTGACACCCCGTTGAAAGAGCACATGAGAAATAGCTGGAGCTTGAGACTCCTCTGCCCTTTCATAAGCATAGAGTAACCCCATCGTAGCAAGAGCTTAAGACTCCTCCGCCCCATAGAAGATTACAATGTTATCTAGAAGAAGTGTTGTGATTTTTCGCAAGCGCACAGTTTATCATTATAAAACTTACGGGTGTCGTCCTCAGGAATGGATTGTGAATTAAATTACGAATAACCTATATTAGTACATTGCTATCATCGAAAGTCTTGAATTGCAACATCTAACTTCGTTGCAAAAATAAAAGGTATTTTAGAAAGTAGAATCTAATCAAAAAAAAATTCCAATTTGGGCAGCAAGAGATCGATAATCACACCGAGCTAAAGCAAATAAAGAGTAACACCCAACTAGGAATTAACCATGGTGCAAGCAGCCTTTGGGACAACCGAAACTATTGTCAAGCACCCAGATTTGAAAGGCACCAAATAGGATCCAAGCATAAATTATCTCACAAACCCATAATGCGATTGAACCAGAGCAATTAATAGGGGAAGAATCTGTACATTCAAGCCCGTAGTGTGCGATTGAAACAACCGGATTGGAATTTCAATGAAGTCAAAACCCAAAATCAAATTACATCAATTCAGATCCAAAACCTAAATCTAAAAACTGAAAAACGAAATCAAAAATCATCCAAATCAAATAACTCGAACAATTGAAGTTCTCGATCTGAAAAACGAAAAAAGAAAAACAGGAGGAAGAAAAACTAGAAAGAAATTTTTGTAAACCTGGACTACCCCTGGCCTAATTTGCTTCGACCTCCATTAAAAGCTCGCTAGAACTGGTTCGTTGCCCTAAGTAATTGCCTAAAACTGTCTCACTAATCACGGTGGGTAATAACGGAAGAAGATGAAGGGATGCTCTGCTTTGTGGCCATGTTTTCGACCTTCGAGTTACCTGAGCCGTGACCCGAGAAGAAGATGAAGAAGTGATGGGGGGAGAAATGCTCGAGTGAAGCAATGAATGTTGATGAAAGAAGAGAGAGAGAGAGAGAGAGAGAGAGAGAGAGAGAGAGGGAGTAACGGATGAGTAATGATGGGAGAAGATGAAGGGCTCGGGGTCTGCCGTTCTGGGTTGCAGGGGAACGAAAGGAAGAAGGCGGCCAAGGGGGAGGGGAAACTAGCACGTGACATGCGCGTGATGACTAAACAAGGAAGCAGGTTGGGCTTCGTCTCTGGGTTGCTGTAAACAAGCCGGTTAGACCGGCCTAGAAAGGGGAAAGAAAGTCGTGACTGGGCCGTTGGGCTCGACTTTGCTTCCTTCTTCTTTCCTCACTTGATCCAGCTTCATTTTTCAACCAATTATTTATTTTTTCCACTTTTATTTTCAATTCCTACAAAATAAACAAAACAACATTAAAATCATAATTTAATAATTTATTTCGAGCAAATATTAGATAATAAAGGGCATAAAAATAACATATTTTCAGGCTGAACAAAAAGCACATGAGAAGTAGCTGGAGCACCTGAGCAACCTGATAACCACGGATGGTCTACAGTTCAGTTGCCCTCCAAAGCAAACTAAATAAGCCCTCTGACACAAAAAGAAATAAGCAGGGAGAGATTGGATCTTCTTAGGATAGACATCGGCTTGGCACAACATTACCTCTAAGAATCCCGTTCACTAGAAAAGAAAAGGATGCAGACTGCACACCTCGCATCAATAACTCTACCCATGAGCTCTGGAATCCCAAGCGTAGAATACCCCGTGCTAGGAACAACCACTCCAGTCTATCATATGCTTTCGCTAAATCAAGTTTTTTAACCATAGCTCTACCTAAACTATTATCACCCTTCATACCATGAAATAGCTCAAATGTTATAATTGTTTTGTTAGAGATTAATCTGCTGACTGAAAGCAGATTGAGCGTCAAAAATAATACTCAGTAGAAAAATCTTAAGACCATGTTACAAAGGCTAATAGGCCTAAAAACGCTCATGGAGACCGGCTTAGGCTTCTTCAGGATAAGCGTCACAGATGCCTGGTTTAACTTAGTAGGAATCGAATGACCCTGCAAAATAGCCGAAAACAGTGTTGGACAAATCATTCCCCACCACGTCCTAAAACTTTTGATAAAAGAAAGGGTTCATCCTATCCAGCCTCGAGGCTTTATGAGGATGCATCTATTTAAGTTTTTCCACCCCCAGTATACGGTGCATGAAGGACCTCATTCATAACATCCGTGACCCTTGGCTGAGCACCTTCCAACACATCCTCTATAATCAAGGTTCCTGGACAAGAGAACATGTTGGTAATTAACAACAATATGGTAAATCTCTCCTGACTTAGGCCCTGTTCTTTTCGTGGTTTAATGAACCCAACCTACTCCTTTTCACACTCACCCACTCCTTCTCCCCCTTCCCACTCTTTTCCACACTTAAATAAAATACCACTCCTTCTCACTCTCACCCACTTCTACCGATAATTACTATTTAGCATAGTTTGAAAACTCTTGTAATTGATATAATTGTACGTCCGAGTAGTCTGATACCAATTATGAAGAGTTTTATTTATTTTTCAGATGTTATTGGAATATTTGTAAATTGTGTCATAAATTGTATATGAAATTATTTATGTTGTACGTATTAAAGAAATGATAATTTTTGTATTTTTTTAATTTTTGTGTTGATAAGTAAATGTAAGTTATTCGTGAGTGGTAGATGTTTTCAGTTAAATTTGTGCATTGAACATATGGCTGAGAACTGAGGACTGTTGCTGGCGAGTTGGGGAGGTGGCCGGCGACCTGGGAGATGGCCGGCGAGGTTGGAGGTGGCTGGGGTTTTCGAGGTAGCCAGGGGAGTTCGCACGGTTCTGGGCTGGGTAGATTGAGGAGGCTGGGCCGGGGTGTTCGTAGGCTGGCTAGGCTGTTCAGAGGTGGCTGCTGGTGTGCTGCTACTGACGGGGAACAGCCGACGACCGGCCGGCTGGCGCTACGCACGCCGGAGACTTTAAATGGCAGAGAGGGGTGTGCGAGAGATGTGAGGAAATCTGAGAGTTTAGAGAGAGAGAGGAGAGCTGAGAGCTGAGGGTGTAGAGAGAGAAGAGAGCTGAGAGTTTGAGATTTTAGAGAGAGATGAGAGCTGAGAGTGTAGAGAAAGAGGAGAGCTGAGTGTACAGATATATGACATATGTCATGTTCTTATTGGATTTGTGGATTGCAGTTGGATATAATAAGATTATGTTCGGATAGTATTTTTGGTGATGTCTGATTTCGAATTTCAAACTAATTTCATCGGTATCGTTAACGTAATTAAGAATTGAGGAATAGTGATGTCCAATTTCAGTCAGACATGCAAAAATGTCGCAAAATGTGAATAATTAATTTGCACACAAAAAATGAAAATTGTCTATGTAATTTTCATTTCAACAATCAATTAATCATAACCCAACCAAAGTAAACCATATTTGCGCAATGTACAGTACGATATTTAACTTTAAATTTCGATGAAAATTAACAAATTTCGAAAATATACAACAAAAATTAACATCCGCAACTGATTCAACTCATTTACAAAAATTTAAATTTTTGGGGGGCAACAACGACCATCAAACAATATTTTGTAACCGGCTAAACACATAAAGAAATTTTTTCTATTCAAAATTTAATTTTAAGATCGCTACTTACTATCATAAATAAAAAAATACATCAGAATACAAAAATGTATAACTTAAACCCATTTTTCAACTTCATTCAACTCCTTTCAACTCCTGCCCACTCTCACCCACTCCTTCCCCCCTTTTCCCACACTTAAAAAAAAAAATACCACTCTTACCAACTCTTACCCACTCCTTTCCTCGCTTTCCCATCCTCACCCATCCCACACCCAATGGAGTTAGAAACTTGATGCATGCTAGCCTTTGAGTGGAACCAATGGGTATTAGAATCCCCATATTTCAAATGATCAGTCCGAGAGCTCTGCCACCATAATATCTCCTCCTTGCGCCTCTAGTCTCAAACCCTTGCCAACACCTCACTTTGACTAGCAGCATTTCCTTGTAGTCATAATTGACCCTCAAGCTTCTTAATTTCCTAACTAACTTACCAACCTACACCTTATTCTAGGACGCCAATTCACTTGCACACACATCCAGCTTTGCAGACAGAGCATCAACAGTATCCCCAGCAACTACCAAGGACCACGCACGACCGATGACATTCTCACTCTCCAGGCTGATGACCCACATATTTTTAAAGTGGAGAAACTTGCTCAAATTTCCTCCATTACCAGACCAAGATGAGCACTTCAACAGGATTAGTAGATGATTAGACAAATTGCTATCCATATGCAAAACAGAAGCATCTGGGAATTGAAGGGACCAATCCGCAGAGGCACAAAATCTATCCAACCGCTCCTCAACCGCCTCATCCTTACTGCAAGAACTACACCAAGTATAATCATAGCCAGAATATCCAAAGTCATAGAGGTCGTTGTCTAAGAAATAGTTTCTGAAACTATCAATAAGAGCCTGCGAATTCAAGAGACCCCCATTCTTCTCCGAATCATAAAAAATCTCATTCAAATCCCCGCAACCACCCACTGTAAGTCAGAATGAGACCTCAGGTCAACAATTGACTCACTTGTATGTAGCTTAAATTGCAATTTAGAACACCCATAAATCCCCGTAAAGCGCCAAGCTGGCTCATTACTAGCTCACTGTAAACTTACATCCATATGATGCAAAGAACTAGAAAGAAAATTAAGATTGATTGATCTATCCCAGAGCATGGCTAATCCCCCCACTCTACCGTAAGCATCTGCATACAGGCCCCTCAAAATCACCTAGTTGATCTCTAATAGCTACTATCTCCACCGCACTCCTCTTGGTCTCCAAAACGAAGACCACTCTAGGCGAGTACCTTCGCAAAAGACGACAAAGGTCAGAAATTGCTTGGGCCTCACCTAAACCCTGGTAATTGAGACAAAGAACACTAATTGCCCTAGGTAGGGTTGCGGTCTGTTGATGCATTAACATCCTTATTGACCCTCTCCCTAATTCGAACCTTCTCTACCGTGTCCTTCCCACCACCACTCTCCAACTTCCTCTTAGAAACATCACTTCCTGGGACAATCACTACCTCCTCATCCACCACCATTTGGGTAGCTTCCCCTCAACCACAGCCACTTGACTCCATCCAGCCCCACCCTTAGTGTGACTAGGCTTGCTAAGCATACGTCTTTGTTTAGAATTGTGACTCTTCTTATCCTTCCTAAATGCCTCATATAACCATCGTTCCTCCTGAATATCCGCCTCCGCATTATGTTGTCTCGATTTAAGGGGTGAACCTCGCTCCCACGTGCTATATTGAAGTCAACCTCAAGGGTATCGGAGTCCACCTCCTCGCAAGCCTTGAGGACATGACCCAGCTTTCCACAACCATAACAGCAGTCAGGGAGCTTAAAAAACTTAAAGTAAATCCATATTGATTTCCCATCCACCTTTACATACATTCCACAGCAGAGGGGCTTCTTGACATCCATGTTAACCTTGAAACAAAGAGATCTATCCGCAAAAAACATACACTCTGTCTCGCAGCCAACGAACATCCCAATTTTATCCCCCAAATGCACCAGTCTGCCAAATAGCGGGAATATCTTACGCCTTCACCTAGAGTTGAGCTTGGATAAATTCAACTTTAGATACCTGCTTCATTAGCAGAATGCATGCATCCAATACCCAAGGTCCCCCGCTCAGAACAAATTCTCTATCCTTCTTAGAGAAGTATTGAAAAATGAAAAAAGTTTTTGTCAAGTTAGTCTGCCACCATATGTTCCTAAATACAATATTCATTGCCCTGACAGTAACGTTATTCAAGGTTAATAATTTGCCCAACAAACTTGGGGCAATCTCCTTCTTCTTCTCATTCAGTACCTCTTCCTCAAATTCAACCATGTCCTCCTCTTCCTGGGTTAATTTCATCCATCCCCATTCAACCTCTAAGTCGTCCATAGCAATATGCGGTTACTTAGGCCAGAAGAAAACGTCTATAAATGCCCTAAACTAACCTTAAAATACCACATCACGGGCTAGGAGAAAGAATGCCAACAACCGCAATGGAAAACCACCCACAACGCAGCACGAACCAGCCAGCAACTGCCCTACAAAGAAGGTACATGGTCATACGACGGCAAGGATTCCGCAGGAGAGAGAAAGCTCACATGGCAGCTAGGGTTCCGTCGGAAAGCGAAGTTTAAAAACTAGACTTAAATCAATGTAAGAGTAATTAAATAGATTATGTGTTAATAAGGGAGCCCAGCAAAGTAGTTAGGTTCCAACTAAGGAGCTCATCACTAAGCAACAAAATAAGATCAACAAAAAAATGTGTAAACACAGACACACGAAAAAGATGACTACTACTGAAATAGGACAGCTTGTGTAGTCCTACTTCGATGATAGTAGGACCATCGTGTTTGATCCCATCATTATGCGCTTAGTCGCTTACTTTAACAGCACATGCAATGCTATTCCAACCAGTTAAGTGAAGTCATTTACATGCGAGCAAGTGGCTGATGTCATAGCAGCAGGTAGGCTCATAGCTCACGCCTTGTGGGCTTACGGCCAGTGATGAGTGGCCTACTTCCCTCTTTTTTTGTCGCCTAGCCGAGCAGAACGATGTTTTTTTGTTTTGCTAACCCCTTTGTTTTTTTTTTATTTTTAAAAACTGTTGCTGCTTCAAAAAAGAGAAAATTGCTTTAGGGTTGGATTTGAAGAATGGACTACAAAAGAGCCATTGGGCCAACAACTCGTTAGGTTTTTTTTTTTTTGGGTAAAATCTCCTAACTCTGTAAGTATCCACTTATTGCCACAATTTTCATTAAGAAAGAAGTGAACAAACATAATAAGAATTTCTAAATTTTATTCAATTATCAAAGTAAATATGCTATGTTTATGCTTTTGTAAAATTATTTAATACTTATGTTTACGTTTCTTCTTAGAGAAATTCGAATTGCTTTTTGGTCGTTTCATCAAGAGAGAAGTGAAAAAAGCATGGTAGGAATTCCTAAATTTTATTCTGTTATCAAAACAAATATGTCATGTTCATGTTTTTGTAAAATTACTTAATATTTTTGTTTATGTTTTTTTTAAAGAGAAATTGGAACCGTCTAACTCAACTCAAGCAACAAGTGAAGCCATTCATGAGTATTTCTAATCATTTAATTTCATATTTTATATTGCTGTATGCATGTTACAAGTTGGCATGTTAGACTAAATTTCTTAGTAAGTATGACTAAATTATTATGATATGTGTTATCTGATAATGTTTATAGGGTCCTTGAATTAATATGATATGTTTACATACAGATGACATGATGAGAAATACGTTAACATGCATGCTTGAATTAATAACTTATGGTATGCTTGAATTGACATGATATGATTAGAAATAAGTGTTATGGTATGCTTGTCTAAATTTTTTTAATAAGTATGACTAAAATTATTATGACATGATTATATGTATATAATGTTTATGGCTAAAACTAATGTGACATGATTTTATGTATATAAAGTTTATGGTTAAAATTAATATGATATAATTACATATATATAAAGGCTATGATTAAAATTAATATGACATGATTATATAGTTGTAACGCCCCGACCCTTACCAGGGCCGTGGACAGTTGTCAGGAGCAGCTTCAAGGATCATCGACTGACTCACAAATCACCACAAGTCTTTCCAACATACTTCGTCCTCGCTCATACGCTGCTTGAGAAACTTTCTAGAAGGCCGCCAATCATATGATTTCTCAACAGCAAGCACATTTAACTATG
The DNA here is from genome assembly GCA_029747015.1 of Carnegiea gigantea. NCBI lineage: Eukaryota > Viridiplantae > Streptophyta > Magnoliopsida > Caryophyllales > Cactaceae > Carnegiea > Carnegiea gigantea. The sequence continues at coordinate 21,040 of JAKOGI010002258.1, forward strand.
GAGTTCTTATAAGTGGGCTTCTCGAAAAGAAAGGTACATCTTTTGTGATGCAAATAGTCGCATCAAATCCTTTAAGCCACTTATAAGGTGTTACAATCACCTCACTTGAAGCGCACAACGTTCTTGTAGTGCCTCAGTAACTGACTGACTGGCAAGTCCTCTTGAGAAGTGGTCCATTCTAATATTTTTACCCCACTAGGTGACTGCCCATGGCTATCCTATACACTGGCGTAGCTCACGATTACGGGTCGGTTCTAATACCATCTGTAACACCCCGGCCTCTACCAAAGTCGTGGACAATTGTCAGGAACAACTTCAAGGATTGTCGACTAATTCTTCCCCCAAATCACCACAATTGCCATGTTTATAGTTGAAAACAATATGATATACTCATATAAATATTAATAATTGTCAAAACTTGAAAGAATATATACATTGTGATGTTATTTTAATATGTGAAGTATGCTATGACATGCTATGGTAATATACATTTAGTATGATACGATTATTCTAAAACTAATATGATACTAGACTTGATATGCTTATAAATACGTGCATATTAGGAAAATTTCAGAAATTGATAAAAGAATGTTTCCATCCATGTAAGTTTCATTTGCACCCTCATATATGGGTCATAGCACTTACCAATCATTTATAAGCCTATTTGACAGACCGATTCATCCCAAACTGTGAGAAGTAGTACTAACTCAGCCACGCCTAATAATCCCCACATTTCTTACCTCCTATAGCCACCACCAAACTACCGTTATTTGTCATATCCTCCATTACAACTCAAATATATGTGATGAGCAGGGCAAAGATACGAGCCCGAATAGTGAAAAGTGTGTTGACAGAAATACCGATCTCTTCACATTTTGCTCCATAACTTTCGATTTAGCTATTAAAATTGCATGAAACATGACCCACTAAAAACTAGACTCAATAAAATTTGTGATACCATTCATTCATCATCTATCCCTCGTTTATATTGTCGAATCTTCCCCTTTCTTCATTTTTGAAGAAATGAGATGAAAGTCCCCCGTAAATGCAACGTTGTTAGGCCTATCCATGGCCCGTGCACCTCTTTTGGGCATGTGGTTCTTCCATCCTTGAAATCTATCAAGACAATGACATCATTCGGCACATGTACACTTTTTTATTTTTAATTTTTTTAGAGTAAGTACACATGTTGTCCTTTCTCAATATTAATCACAAGAATCCTAAGGCACATTATTCTCTTTTCAAAATTCAAAAAGATACATAATAATGTGCATGACAACCACAAGATTAAATACTCCTTCCAAATTTAGTAGCTTCCTCTCCAAAACTAGGAAACCCTAACCCTAGTTTTGTGTGAGTCTCTTGCCTCCCTCCGGTGAGGTGGTGGTCGTCCGGTCGTTCTCCACCGGTGTGTGGGTCTGTGTTGGCTCCTCTCTTTCTTGCCCTCCTTTACCTCCAGGCGCATCCACTCTCCAGGATTAGTGGCCTCCAACGTTTAGGGTTGGGGTGCATCTGTTACTTGTCCTCTACACTACGACCCCTGTATCATGGCGACGGATTTGGAGGAGGCATGCTAGAATCTTTTGCTAACCGCTGGAGAGGAACATGTGATTATTGCTGATGATGAAGATGATACTACAACGAATGAGTTGATTTCTTTAAGCCTCCTTGGGGGTCTGCACACTACCCTTGCCTTTAACCCAAGAGCCATGAAGTCAGCCGTTGGAAACGTGTGGAAGCTGAGTAAAGGTCTGGTAACTAGGGGCCTTGACGCCAATCTCTTTGTTTTCCAATTTTTCTCCGCGGCAGACAGGGACTTTGTCTTGAATGAAGGACCCTTGGCCTTCGACGGAAACATCCTCCTTCTTAAGCAAATGATTGGTCCGGAAGTGCCCTTCGAAGTTGAATTTCACACAGTGCATTTCTGGGTGAAGGCATATGATGTCCCGGGTAAAAGCAAACTATCTCCTTTGCCCAGGCATTAGCCTCCAATATTGGTAACTTCGTTAGCTGTGATGAGGCCACCATGTTTGGGGTAGACAAAGCCCTTTGTTTTCGGGTGGACATTGATATCACAAAGCCATTGAGAAGGGGCATCTACATCAAAGTTACTGACAAGCAATTGTGGATTAAATTCAAACACGTTAAGATTTCGGAATTCTGTTATGGGTGCGGCAAACTGGGACATGTACTTATTAACTGTGATATGGTATCCGAGGTCGAGGATGAGGCTAATCTCCAGTATGAAGCATGGTTGCATGCCTCTCCCCTTAAATCACGACGCCATAATACTGAAACAGAGCTGCTCGAGGAACGAAAATTGTATATGGCCTTCAAGAACAAGGCGCAATCATCTAAAGCCCGAGTTAAGCTACTCTATGACAACCCAGCCTTTGTGGACACCCCTCGTTAGGCCCCCCAAGAGGCAACTATGGAAGCAACTCATATTGTCATTGATTCAAATGACGTTGTCCAAACTGGCTCTGAGGTGTTCAAAAGAAAGCAGGACGAAGCTAGGTTAAGCAAGGGTGTAACTGTAACTCTAAGCTAGTTAAAGAAACTGCTGATGCCAATGACATTGATCTTTTAGCGGAGGTTGCCCAGCAACCCCGCCGAGCGCCATAAGTGTCCTATGCCGCAACTGTCGGGGTCTAAGCGTGACCTAGATAGTTGCTGATCTCTATGGGCTGCTACGGAGACTTGTGCCTAAAGTGGTTTTCTTATCGGAGATCAAAAAGAGTAAGTCTAAAATGGAAGGGATATTACCTAAGCTTGGCGATTTTTTCGGTATTTTCATGGATGCTAGAGGACAAGCAAGTGGGTTGGCCCTCCTTTGGGACAAGCTGGTGACTATCAACTTACTCTCTTGCTCGTTGCACCATATCGATGTTTCGATGACTCTTGAGGGGGATGCTTCCACTTGGCGATTTTCTGGTATTTATGGTTAACCCGAGGCTCAGCAAAAATGGAAGACTAGGCACCTCATCATGGACTTAAAGCCCCGCTCCTGGCTCCCTTAGCTTGTTAAGGGAGACATTAACGAAATTTTCTATCATAGTGAGAAAAGGGGGGCCCCCCGAAGGCACAGTCCGACATTGATACCTTTCGGGCGTCCTTTATTGACAATGGGCTCTATGATCTTGGTTTCTCTAGTTATGATTTTACCTGGTGCAATTTTCAAGAGAATGGCATTGTTATCGAGGAAAGGCTCGACCGCTTCTGTGCTGACACAGAATGGTCCCTAATTTTCCCAAATGCTTCAGTTTCTCACATCGATTCCGACATCTCAGATCATCTTCCTATTCTTCTGAAGTGTCATCCCGCATTGACGAGAAGAGTGCTCAAAAAAGGAGATTTATGTTTGAGAACATGTGGTTCACTGAGCCTCCATGTGAAGACGTTGTGGCAGCAGCCTGGTCCTCTACTTCGCATGCGAACGCAATGGATAACTTGCTGTCTCATTTAAGCAAATGCTCGAACGAACTCGACCATTGGAATAGGTCTAGTTTTAGAAATGTTAATCAGCAAATTCGTGATCTCGAACAACGACTAAACGTGATGCTCCTAGTCGCTGTCAAACAAGTCTCTCATCCGTGACTGGCGTAACAAAGAGGAAATCCTCTGGTGGCAATGAGCCCGATCCGACTATCTCAAATTTAGGGATTCCAATACTAGGTGGTTCCATTCACGTGCCAACATGAGACGAGCCAAAAATATGATTTCTAGGTTGAAAGATGCTAATGGCGACTGGTGTACGACGGAAGATGATATCACTAATATTGTCACTAGTTATTTTGAAGAGCTCTTTAGCACTTTCCATCCAAGTGGCCTCGATGATGTACTGGATTGTATTCAGTCGAGGGTTACGGAGGAAGCCAATGATGAGCTCTGCAAGCCCTACACTCGTGACGAGGTCGACCAAGCCCTCGCTCAAATGAACCCTCACAAAGGCCCCGGGCCAGATGGAATGAATCCCTTTTTCTTTTAGAAATTCTAGAATACTGTTGGGAATGATGTTTTTGCTGCCATCCTCTCTATTCTTCATGGCCATCCGATTCCCCCGCGCTAATCAGAGCCTTTGTTGTGCTCATACCCAAAAATGCTAAATCGGAGTCAATTTCTAAATTCAAACCCATCAGCCTTTGCAATGTCATCTACAAGTTGGTCACCAAGGTAATCGCCAATCGTCTCAAGCCACTATTGCCCCATATTATCTCGGACATGCAAGGAGCTTTTGTCCAGGGGAGACTGATTTCAGATAATATCTTGATTGCGTTTGAAATCTTACATGCAATCCGCGGCAACTCTAGTTCGAATGGTACAATGGCTGTTAAGTTGGACATGTGAAAGCTTTTGACAGAGTCGAGTGGCCTTCCTTGCCAATATTGTGCTTAGGCTGGGCTTCTATCAACAAGGGATTGAACTGGTCATAAAATGCATCAAATCTGCCTCTTTTTCCTTCCTTATCAATGGAACCCCTCGTGGCCATGTTATCCCAAGTCGATGCATCCGGCAAGGGGATCCTATCTCCCCTTACCTCTTCCTGCTTTGTTCTGAAGGCCTTTCTGGCCTCCTGAGCCAGGCGGTTGCAAGGGTCTCCCTCTGGGGTTTTTCACTATGTCATATTACTCCTGTCATCTATCACCTCCTGTTTGCAAATGATACTATGATATTCTCCAATGCCCTCTAAGACCAGGCAATCGTTCTCAAGGAAATCCTCCAAAAATATGAACTGTGGGTAAACAGTAAATTATGCAAAAACAGATGTCGTTTTCAGCAAACGTGTCTCAGTTGAATGAAGGAATCAAATTACCGTCTGTCTGGACATTAGAGAGGTCTTGTCCCATGACAAATATTTGGGTGCCCCCACCTTCATTGGTCGTTCCAGGAAAAAACCGTTCTTATTCCTGGTTGACCGTATTAAAAAGCGGTTATTGGGCTTCATGGATAGATTGATTTCGTGGGCAGGTAGGGAAGTGCTGATAAAAGCAGTTGCTCAAGCCATCCCTACCTACATTATGAGTATTTTCAAACTATCCAAGAAGTTATGCCATACCATTCAGTCATCGATAATCCGCTTCTGGTGGGGCCACAAATTGGAGGATCGTAAAATTCATTAGATTAACACCTCTTGTCTATGTGCTAGCAAAGATGATGGAGGCCTTGGCTTTCGTGACGTGGACCTTTTTAATGATGCTCTTCTAGCCAAACAATTATGGAGACTTCTTAAGGATGATGGATCACTTGTTGCATGGCTCTTACAGGCTAAGTACTACCCAGACGGCAACCTTTTCGCTGCATCCTTAGGTCCCCGTCCAAGTTTTACATGGAGATGTTTAATGGGAGCCAGGCAAGTAGTGCTCCGTGGATCGAGATGGCTTATGGGAAACAAGCGAAAGCTAAATATCTGGGATGATCACCGGCTTCCTTGCCCACATTCGTTCAAGCCCATCATCCCTAAGACCGACCTATGGGCTTATCTCAAAGTTAGTGACCTCATCAATCGAGACACGGCTTCCTAGCGCGATGACCTGGTGCGACAGATTTTCCTTCCTTGCGACGTTGAACTCATACTTCGCATCCCCCTATGTGACTCTTGGCCGGATGATAGACTTGTTTGGCATTATCATTCTCAAGGGCTCTTCACAGTTTGTACTGCATACCACATGTTCAACTCCAAGGCTCTTACTCACACTGGGTCTCCTTCGACAAGGGACAGCTCCTTATGGCGTGCTATATGGCGCTGCAAAATTTCCCCCTTATCAAGCTTTTTGGTTGGCGCATAACTGGAGTCCTCCCCTCGGCCATGGCTATTGCCCGATGCATCCCCCATTTTTCCATGAGTTGTAACATTTGTGGACATATGGAGGAAACGGATACTCATGCTGTTCTAAGCTGCCCTCTCGTGACTGAGGTCTGGCAAGGCTGTGATTTGGATACATCTCTTTGGACCGAGCCTTTCCGAACCCTCGCTGACTGCCTCGATAAAGCAAGGCACTCCCTTGATGAAAACGATTTTGGAAATTTTCTAGCAGTCATATGGAAATGTTGGATTGTACGAAATCGTTTCATCTTTGGCACCCCCGATCAGAATCTGAGCATATTGGGGAAAAGAGCTATGGACTTTGTTGCCCCCTATCGTGAAGCTCAGCAGGACGAAGTCTCTTTGCAACCAACAAGATATCCCACTTCCTGGACCCCCCCAATGGCTGGTTATCTCAAGTTAAACTTTGATGGGTCTTCGCTTAACAATGGATTATGGGGTTGGGGCTTTGTCCTCCGTAACCATGATGGTGATGTAGTCCTTGCCGGTGCCAAGCATGGTACCCACTCAGCTGGCCCTACCATCGAAGAAGCAAGGTCGTGCTTGTGTGCGATTAAGACTGCTTTCGCTTTCGGTGCCCGTAACCTTATTGTTAAAGGGGACTGTCTTCCCCTTATTGCCATTCTCAAGTCTCACCAAGTTCATGACGACGCCGTTGGTCTTTTTGCTAGAGATATGCTTTCTTTCCCCGCACTTTTGGATTTTGTTAGTTGGTCTTTTGTCAAGAGAGGGGGCAATAGGGTAGCTCACAATATTGCCCACAGACAACCTTTCTATCTCGAGGGCAAGTTATGGGAGTCTGTAGTTCCCAAGGACATAGCATCCCCGGCCTCGGATGATATCTATGCTTACATTGAAGGCAATTTCCTATAATACCCACCTTTTTTCTATCCAAAAAAAAAATAATTTGATTGTCATTTTTTTTTGAAGATTTTATTGAATTAATTACGTAACACTCATATTTGCGAAGTAATCTTATTCTAAGTTGTCACTTTTGAAATTTACAAATTTGTTATATTAGTCTTAAATTGATGGTCGAAATTTACCATCTTTAACCAATTTTTAAAAATATAATGGGATGGAGGAGTATATTTAATCTGGAATGATTGAGATTTGGTTGTGAATTGACCCTTTCTAATCATCTTTCTAGACATTTTTTTAAGGACATTTTGTAGTACTATGATATTAACCATCTTGGTACCTATGGCTTAAACAAAAGAAGCTCCGTTGTAACAGAACCTAGGTTAATTATCATGCTATTTCATTACATTTTGGCAATTATTGCTTTAGTGAAGATTCAAATTTACTCGATAAAGAATCTATGTTATATATGTTATATAATAAGCCAAGACTTCAATAAATGTATAACATTTGTTTTGCCCTATTTACCCCTATTTTATATTAAAAATATAATGATAGATATATCAATTACTGCGCATTATTGGATACAAAGCATGGAAAAGAAAAAAACCGACTTAGATATTCCTACCTTGTGGTCCTAGATACAATAAACTTTTCCTCTCTTTAAGAAGTTATCTACCCTTCTACTAACCCAAATCCTATGTCATACTCCTAAGAGTACACACTTCCATAAGCTACATCAGCTCTAAGTATTAAAAATTGTCCATATGACAGATACGCGCTGGAAAAATATATATACGTGGCAACTAAGAGTACACACTCTTAAGTGTATAATATACATTACCTCTACTAATCCCAGGAAACTACCCACTCATCACCATTCTCAGCACTGTAGCCATTGTTCCTATTTGATTCCCTATACCTGCGCCGATCGAGTATGCTGAAAATTGATTGTCAAATGAAAAAAAAAATTAAAAAGAAAGACGAGGGCCAATTTTGCAAGTGAGAGTTTCTGATTCCCGGATTTGTGTTTCTTCTTGGGTTGAGATTGGTTGGATAGTTTGAAGAAAAATTCACATGTCAGCAGATGTGAGTGCAGGAAAGAGTGGTTGCCCTTTCCTTCTAATGGCCACTGCAATTTTTAAATTCCATTTTGAAGGGATTTGATTTCCCATTATAATTCTCCATAGATGGTGTATGATGATTTTATTTGGCTATAATGACGGCAATTTGAATTTTCTCCAAGTCCTCTTCACATTACCAATTTAGCATATCAATAAGCCTCCATCTTAGGTTTGATTTTATAAATAATGTTCATGCAAATTATTGATAAACATGGAGCTACTATTCTACTTCTCTCACATATTCACTCCATACAGTATTGTTCATGGGCAGAAGAAATGGGAAAATTCTTATACACTTTTAGAAGTATGTGCTTTCGCTCGCCACGAGTGTGCAGAAGACAATTGATTGATATACCCAACGTACGTAATTTGAAAGTATTTACAAGGGTTGGGATTTGAAAGAGGAGGTCGAAGCCGAATAAGAAATTGAAAAAATAACCAATAAATTTATGGTATCGCTTAAAATGTAAATGGTCTGTCCCACCAAATACTACTTTGTCATTCCATCCTCGTATTTTTCAAATGACCCCCCTTAGCTATGCGAAATCATCAAGAGTCCCCCCTAACCATCTGTTTCCACAAAATGCTGTGTCTGAACATTTTTATCAGACCATATGTTGCACGATGTATTAGCATTGTTAATAGACTTTTCCCACCCTTTATCTGTGGGACCATCTATATCCAAGCCCCCCCCCCCCTTCTTTCTATTAAAAGTCAAGCACATTAATTTGGTGATGGACAATCATTGGCAATACATAAGGTTTTGAGATTTGCTTTTATAGATAGATTAATTCTAAAATTTCGGAACGTTGGTAAATGGGGTCAATGATAGCAATAACGAGAATTAATATTGAAGAGATTACAATGAAACGTATGATAATGATATTTTTTAAAAAAAAAAAAAACATACGAGAATGAAATACAAATATGACAGATTTATAAGCAAATGGGGCAAAAAAACAACAATATTGACAATGGAGATTGAAAATATTATAATGATAGATACGAAAATGATATTTCCTGATCAAAGACACAATAGTGAAATATCAATGAAAAATTTCATGAAAAATTTGTTATTGATTATTCATTATTATATCTCATATTTTTTTTTTAAAAAAAATATTGTCATATCTTTCGTTGTAAATTGTAATCTCTTCAATATTTATTCGCAACATTTTTATCTTTTGCCTAATTTATTAATGTTTCGAAGATCGTAATTTTTCAGAGCTTTTTGGTTTGCGACATATTTTCAAAACAATTAATTTGAAGATCAAGTCAAAGTTTCTTACCTAGCAATTTTTTATGTGACAATTAAGAGTTTTTGATATTAGTTAAACAAAATTCAAAACAAGCTATTTAGGCCTATACGTTTTGTACTTCTATTAGACAAAGGAATTTATTTAGACGTGTTTGTTGAATGTTTCATTTCATTTTTATAAAACATAATGTTCATTATATTTTTAGATTATTCTATTATTTTAAAAGTCAACTAATCATACTTATATTCATTTCCTTTCCTAGTCGCCAATCCAACATTACAAGAATCTCAGATAACAATATATATGACAATTAATTTATATAGGACTATCGATTAAGATATTGTTAGTTAAAAGCTGATGTCAAATTTTAGATTTTTTCCTTAAAGGTCGTAAATAAAAGTATGTATTTTTTGATTACTTTAAAAAATGCGGTACTCCTAGCTATCTTTCATTTCAATCCTTTATAGTTCGGCAATGAAATATCGTTGTCACCATTTTATCCTTTGCAAATATTCTATATCTTTGTTTAAAAGAGTATTAAAGTTAAATTAATTGATAAGTAGACTAATTTATATTATATTGTTCGTTACACTTTATTTTATTTAATCATGCACGCATAGCGTGTATATCAAAATTAGTCATTAATGAATTGGGATGTAATCAATGGAAAATATAATATGACCAAACCAATGTAAGGGGCACAAAAGGAATCTTGTATCTTGTATTGTAAAATGTTGGACCAGAATTCAAAATAAAACTTGAAAACGTTGTTTATATATATATATATATATATATATATATATATATATATATCTATATATATATATATATATATATAAAGGGAATAATGAGATGGTATATGGTTACCACAATTAATTACGCAAAATTTTCAACAATTATGAGGGAAGAAGGAAAAATTTGCACTTCAGTCCCTTGTGGTTTGGTGTATTAATTTTCGGACCCCCTGAATTTTGAAAATAATTTCCGGAGCCTATGAGCTTTGGTGTAAATGATTTTTGGAGTCTTAATATTTATTACTAGGTCCCTAAAGGACTTTAAATACAAATACTTCAAAGTTATGGGCTGTTTTGCAAAACTGAGCCTATATTTATGTCTGAGCTTCTTATAATGACTTTAATGGTACTAGTTATCACAAACTACTACTTATATCATAAATATTATATTTTTTGTGATTAACGGCCCATCATGCTTAGCAAAAATAATTAAAACTTAATTAAAGAGTTTCGACCGTTACCTGAACTTAGTCGACTTGGACTCCGGCGTTCTTCTAGCTTCCGGCTTACAGAGATTGCTAATCTCAACCACTCCTTCCTTAGATCAGGCACAATACAGATCCGTTTCGTTTTTTACCTCAGACCGTAGTCATTAATCAAGTTTTTAATCTTTTTCAAGGATAGTGAGACTTTAATTAAGAAATTATAGTATTTAAAACATAAGGTTCGATTGGATAACGTTTCCTATTGGGAGACTTCTTTTATTGAAAGTTTGAAAGGGGAAATATTACAACGGAAAGCTTGAAGAGAGACTTAAACTAAGATCATTAGAGATACTTGTTCATAGAAAAATAGAGAAACTCAACTTCTCGTTTGCTCAAGAATGCTCAAATGACCGTGTCCCTTCTCATCTCTCGACCTCTCTATTTATAGAGGGGATGAGGGTACATAGGATGCCCTAATGGCTATAAATTTTTCACATGGCTACAGTTGCCAACAGTAAACTGACGGCTACAGTACACCCTTTATTTTACAGACCGGACACTTACCAAAATAGTACAATAATGGGGCAGCCTTTTCAGAACTTTTAATGATGACAAAACTAGTCATTATTATTGAGATTCTGCATTCTTTCATCTCCAATTATATTTTTCAGACCATCATTATCTGAATAATCATCAAAATCTTCATTAATTTGGTTAAGATGCTCAGGATCATATTCTTTAAACAACTCAACCAAATATTTCTTTCCTTCTTCTAATAAGAATTTTTCAGCTCTAATATCTAAGAAATAATCAAAAATATCTTCTGATTCTGCACCGTCTACTTTCATGTAATCATTGAATTCGTTACTATAGGCAAAAGTAGTGTTTGCACAATGCATTAGTGTTTTTTCTTTTTCAATCAATGCCCAACATTGATGATAAATGTTGAAAAACCCAATAGCCCTTGCTAATGTAGGATTAGTAACTATATGTACCAGATCTCCATGAATCTAATTTTATCGTTGATCATTGGGATCATCGCAATCAACAATTTGGATAAGATAATGGGTTGGTTTGGTTTTTTCATTTTTATATTCAATCAGGGCGCTATAAACCTCCAAAGTTAAGTATCTGCGAATTGAAATTTTTGTTGGTCCTTCAGGAGATTTAAGAATCCAATGGGACCTTTTGAACATGTATTGCTGAAACTTAGTTAAGGTTGAGAAAAATGGAAAATTACGATATGGGACTTCTGAAAAGTAAAGAACCATCCCATATTTCCAGACTTTGCAGACAGGATCTCACCGACTCCAGATCTGCCGAAAAAATAGATCGTTGTACTCCAACACTCCCAAATATCATAGGAATAATGATGATAAAAGTCGACGCAGGCTGCATACCATTCCTTGAATTATTTTTCTTAGATATGAGAACTTATTTTTTCTTGGATATCATAAGAACACCGTAGGTAGCTAATTTGTAATTTTAGAAGAGAAAATCTTTGGACTATTAGATAGGCAGTAGATAGTAGACCAAAGCATGATCTACTTTTTGTATAGAATTCCAGGTTATCAATAAGGACTTTACTAGAAGGCATAACCCGTTCTAGTAGAAGTGGCATTTCATTAAGGATTTCCTCTTTTTCTGGCAGGAGGTCGGCTTTGATGATCACCATTGGCGAGTTCTCGAGTTAGACTGTCTGCCAAGAGTTCTTCGATCCCTGTATATGTTCAATAGAGAAGGAAAACTGGTTAAGCCATAATTGCCAACGCAGGAGTCACCCCTGTGCTTGCATATTTGATAAATTCTTTTTTACAAAACCGAGTATTCCTTTGCAATCGTATGAGAAAAAGTTTAGGGGCTAAAAAGATTAAGAATTTTTCAATTCCCCTTATGACTGCAAGAATTTCTTTTTCTATCATGAGATATATCATGAGATAGTTGTATTCTATTTTATTAAAACTTCCACTGCATTATTTGCAGAGTTTTTCTCCTTCTTTGATTTTAAGTACCGCACTCTAGTGCTCATTACTGGCATCTATCTCAAGAATTAAATCATCTTTTTCGTTAGGCAAATTAAGGATAGGAAGATTTTTACACATCTTCTTGAAATTTTGAACAATCTTTGTATCGTTAATAGTCCATGTCCAACTAACATCTTTCTTGAGTTTTTACTGTAATGGTTTTCTTAGTTTAGCTAAATCTTTAATGAAATCAGAAACATAGGTAAGACACCCTAGAAACCTTTCTAATTGCTTCCTATCTTCAATTTTTTCAGAAAAATTTTCTATTTTTCCCAGAATATATTTTTGCATAATAATCTGTCCAACTTTTATTTCTAAACCTAAGAACTCAATTTCTTGTTCAGCATGAGTGCACTTGTTTTTTTCAAGTATAATACCGTGATCAATGCATTTTTGGGTGACAGCCAGAATATTAATTTTATATTGCTCTATGGTTTTAGAAAAGATAAAGATATCATCAATGTAAGCTAGACAGCAATGATTAAAGTCTTTGAAGATGTTATCCATTCTTCTCTGGAATATTTGAGGTGCATTTTTAAGATCAAATGACATCACTATCCATTTATAATACTCTTATTAGGCACTAAATGCAGTTAAAGGAATACTTTCCTCATCCATTTTTATCTGCCAATAACCACTCTTACAATCCATTTTCGAGAACCAAGAGGCTCTTTGAATTCTGTTAAAAAGGACTGTTTTTTTAAGAATATAATAACCATCAAAGACAGTGTTATTATTAAGCTTTTTATAATTGATTATCATTCTGACTTTTCCTCTTTTTCCCTCAGCATGATTTCTTACCATGAAAGCGGGGCTAGTATGAGGACTCTTACTGTTTCTAATTAATCCTTTATCCAGAAGTTCTTTGATTTGTTTATTAAACTCTTGAATGTCCTGGTGGGTATACACCATTTGTTTAACTCGGATGATAGTGTTGGGATTTAATAAAGTGATTTTAGTAAATGTTTTATCTTTATCCCAAAATTTCAGAGGATAGTCAGAATAGAGTTCTTTGCATAATTTTTCTTGTTGTTCAATTATCTGCTCTTTAACAAATAACTCAAGTAATGAGATTGTTAGTTCTACTTCACGTTGTGCAGGCATTACCTTCTCACCACGCTGGCTGCGTGTAAATTCAATTTTGTGATGAGTGTAAGCCTTACTTAATTTTTCAATAGGAACTGAGTGACCATTAATCGTAAATATTATTTGGTTTAGGGTCTGGGTGCATGGCGAATATAATCTTTGAAAATTATTTTCAATAATCATGTCATGAGAGGGTTGATCAGTAGCCCATAGAACTGGTATAATATATTGAACTCCTCCTAATTCTATGGTTAATCCTTTTATGGCTTCATTGTAGCTCATAATACTATTATCAGGTATTCTTACTTGTAAAGGATTTTTAGCTCTTTTTCACATAAATTCAGAAAATAATGTTCTTTTTTCAAAGCATACTGAACAACCACTATCTATATAGGTACACAATTCATATTTATTATATCCCTCTAAATATACTTTTATTAGGATATAGATGCTATTGAGATTTGTATTGGTAGCTTCATAGGATATTTTCATGGTCATATTTTTGACTAATTCATCCTCATAAATTGGTTCACTAACAGTTCTAGTTTTGTATCCAATGACCTTTCTTTCCGGACTTATTAATCGATCAAAATTGGGTCTTGCAGTTTCAAAACTCATTCTACTCATTTCACTGGTCGTGCTAATTGTATCATCTTCCTTATACTCTTCTTTAGGAGATGAAGATCCTTCTCCCCAATCTGATTTTGTGCTCATACTTCTTAATAATTGGGGTTTAATGGTGATTTTTTCCTCCTCATCAATTTTTATTTCATTTTTCTTATTAATTTTTGTAGGGTGGGCAAAGCTAGATATCCATGAACGATCGATTTTTATATCTTGAGGGTTAGACTTAATTCTTTGAATTTTCTGCATCGGAATAGGACTTTCAAATTTTTCTGCCTCTATCATTGTTACCTTAGTCTTAGGGTCTATCGTATTATCTAACTTATAAATGATTTTCCAAAATATCCTTAACGGGTATCCTCCTCTTTTCATGTCCATCCTTACTGTTTTGATCTTAAAGGACAGGAAGTTTTTAGCAAATTCATCTTTTAGGCTCACATAATATCCAGATCGACAATTAAAACCTACTAATCCATTACATAAATTTGTTTTTATCCCTGTAATTATTTGATTATTAAATCTGCTATGTCTGATATCACAGATTAAAGCGTAAAGATCAATATCTTTACCATAATATTATAATGGAGTGATTTGAACTTGAACACTTCCGACGTGGATATACCTATATTTTCTATCTTTGTTATGCTTAAGGATATTCTCCCAATTGATCATATTAACTTCCCTAGCATGATACTCACAGTCCTTGATCTCCAGATCTCCTTCTATCATCTCACATACGTATTTGCTTTTTATTTGAAAAATAGATTTTTTATAGATCATATCCTTTTGGATTATGGGAAGAATCCAATCTCCCTTAACTTCTTCATGATCATTATCTACCACAAATTCTTCTTCATGAAGATCACCAAGGCTTACCGAGCTACTTTCCATCATATGGCTAGTTTCTTCATAATCACTTTCTTCATATTCATTGTCCTCTGTAATTTCAATAATTTCTTTGTTGTTGCCTAGGGCTAGTTCTAAAGCTTCATCTTCACTAAGCTCAACATAATCTAGGCTTCCCAACGTTTCAATAAGTTTGTTATTCTTCCTATTTTTGCATTCATTAGCATAATACCCTACTTCTCCATATGTCCAATATTTGCAGTTGTTTTTTCCTGCCGGGCAATAATCAGCTTTCCTAAAAAATCTACGTTTTTTAGGACTCGGTTTGTTATAATATTTTCTTCTATATTTTTCGCCTCTGTGCTTATTAAAACTCTTTTTCTTATAGAATTTTCTTTTTCTTCTTTTCTCAGATTCTTTCCCCATTGGTGAGGTGAATCCCAGCAAGTTAAGAACTACTTATTAATCTTCTTTTGCTTTTGAAGATCAAGACATTGTTCATTGACCCATTTTCGCAAATAGGAAATTCTTGATCCAAGGGTATCTACAACATCTGTTCGTTCGAACCATGCCATGTATTTTTTATTAATTATAGAATTTATAGGATATGGCAATTTATCATAAAACATGCGAAGATTTGTTTCATTATGCCCAATTTTATAATAATATTGACTAAATTCTGCAATATAATTTTTTAGGTATCTCATATCCCATAATTCGATATTGTTAATTTTTCTTTGTCATTCTCATGCTTTTTCTTCAGAATCAATTTTAGCTCCGATGAATTCAGTTTCAATTTCTTTACACAGACTTCTGAATATAGCAGCCGGTGTTTCCATCGTTCTTAAAGTATTTTTATCATCTTCACTTAAAGAATCATACCAGTCAGCTATAGTGCCAGAGAAACTATGCTCAATATAATTTAGAAAGTTTGCCACAGTTCATGTAGTATTTAAATTTAAGACACTGCTCATTCCTCTTTTCCAGTGCTCAAATATTTATTCTCTATTACGAGCTCCATCGATATTTAGGATATAACCAGTTTGACTAATTGGGGTAACGTCAATCTCTTCATAGGTCGTGGTTTTCCTTGGGACAAACCCGAAGGAAAAATTATTTGTTCGTCCTACAGGAACATACTTAGGTCTCAAGAAATGAGTATTTCCTCTGGAAGGTTCACCAAATTCTTCAGGTTTAGGAATGACATTATTAACAAGATTAGTCTCTGTTTCATGTAAGTCAATTTCTTCTCCTATTTCGTTAATCTCATTTTCTGCAACCATTTTACCATATTTTTTATCTAATTTTCGTTTAATTCTTCTAATGGTAACACATTAAGATCATCGGGTTTAATAAGATTCATTTGCTGATATATTTCT
The DNA here is from genome assembly GCA_029747015.1 of Carnegiea gigantea. NCBI lineage: Eukaryota > Viridiplantae > Streptophyta > Magnoliopsida > Caryophyllales > Cactaceae > Carnegiea > Carnegiea gigantea. The sequence goes on from JAKOGI010002258.1 coordinate 37,286, forward strand.
TCTTCTAGTTGGATATTATTAGTCTCTTCATTATCATCAAACAAGACATCATATTTATCATTAATAGCACTCATGATTTTGTTTAGTCCTTCAGGATTTTGTTCTTTATCAAACATTTTTTGTAACTCTTCAAGACTATATTTTTCATACTCCATCTTCTTCTTCTTACTTCTCACTAAATTTTTCACCAGATTATTCCCCTATTTCTTTTTGGATTTTTATCTCTTGCAAAGGAAATGAGATTTTGTTTTTTGGATTTTAAAAAAGATATTTATGCTGAAAAGGAGTACTAATTTTAGGAGTAGCTTTTTCGTTATCTCTAATTTCATTAACAAGAGAAAGATGAACAACTGTTAACTGATTCTTAAGATCTTTTAGTTCAGTCTTAATTTTGGCTAATTCCGCTTTTAATTCTAAAACTATATCAGTAATATAGTTTAATTGGGGTGCTACTGAGATATTACCGTCCGGTGGATGAACAATATGTGAATAATTTGGACCAGGACAAGCAGGTGATGCTTCCAGCATTAAATGTCGTTAGTCACACTTAATCACGATTAATTAGCTTAATTAATCATTAATTAACTTAATAATCTTAATTATTTTTGTGCACGTGGCTCTAATACCAGATGAAAGAGAACGTCGAGATCTATTAGTAGGCAAAAATTCACAAACATAATTTTAAAATTTTCGAAAGTAAGTTTTTAAATATTGGGGTTAAATTGCAAATTTTTAAAAGTTTAGGGGTCTTTTTGCAATTTAAACGGGTCTGTAAATTATTATACCCAAATTTTGGGGTTCCAAAAATTATTATACCCAAACTTGAATGGATCCGTAAATGCGTTTCCAAACTGATCGGGTCCAGAAATGATTACACCAAAGTACGATGATTCGAGGTGCAATTCTTCCGGGGAAGAAGGGGAGAGTCCAAGTGACACAAGCCGAAAATTGTTCAAAAACCATATGTAGTTGCTGCAAGAGCTGAGCATACAAACCTTCTTTGACCCTTCAAACTTCAAAGAGAGATTTCTGCTACTTAGGGCATATTCTTTTCGTGGATTAATTTTAAAATATCAATCGTAACCTACTTCAACCTACTTCAACACACGTTAATTCACTTCAACCTACTTCAACCTACTTTCATTATTTTTACCAAGTTTAATTTATTACATAAAAAAAATTTCAATCCACTTCAACCTACTTCAACCCACTTCAATCTTCCTCAATCTACTTCAACCTACTTCACCCTTTTACCCACCTCAATTTACCTACGGAAAAAACAGACCTTAATGACTTGTCTGCTATAGTAATAGTCAGATCAGACAATTGTGGTTTGTGAGACTGCTTAAAGGTGGTATGACGAAAAAATTATTAAATGGTCCATTGTAGTTTTGTCAAATAATTTTGGACACCCATAATTTTTAATAAATATTTGTGAGTCCATGGAAGTTTGGATCAATAATTTTTTGGTCCATTTCCGGCAACAAACTTTAAGATTCGAGCACTTTATTGGGGAACATGAAATTGTTGACCGAATTGCCCTTGTATGTATGACATGACCGTTGGAAGAAATTATGAAATGGTCTATCCTGTCTCTCTCTGTCTCTCCATTTTGCTTCCACTTTGCTTCCTCTTTCCTCTCTCTGTCTCCTCCATTTACCGTGTCTGTGTATGTTCATCTGGGTCCTCTGGTGGTCTTCCTCTCTCCATTATCATCTCTCAAGGCATCCATTTTGAATCAGGTATGCAAGCTAGCCGTTCAAATTTGCTTCCACTGTATTTTCATCTTTGAACCCATCCAATATGCGGGGAAAAAAGACTGTAGAAACTGTGGGGAAGGTACAAATTCGAAGCTGAACCCAAGTTTGCTTCCTCTCTGTCTTTCCTCAATTTGAAATGCAGTAAACGTTGAAGTTGATAATTTTAGCATGGTGGACATAATTTTGAAAGTTAGATGCGTATGTGGTTTTAATTTGCCCAAAAAAGAGGGAAATTGCATTAAGGTATGTGGTATGTTGTTGATGCAGTTTAATTTTAGCATTAAGGTATGAGTTGTTGATGCATTAAACATTTTCGTAAATGTGGAGTACAATATATTTTGAACCTCATAATTTTATGTTGATGCTGTGTAATGTTATATTTTTTGGAATAATGTAATTGTAATATAAAACTACATTAAAAATTGTAATTGTTGAATTTCCAAAATTTGGAATAATGTTATATTTTTTATTAAGGAATGGTTGTTGGTGTTAGATAATGTGTTTTTTTTATTTAAATTGTGTGATTTCTCCCACTTTAATTGTGTTCTGATTGTATACGCAGTCATTATTGAAGAGATGCCTAGTTCGTCTAGTTGCGGAGGAGCGAACGAAATATATCCTCAGTATGACATGGAGGTAATATGTAGAACTTGTGGGAGGGTTGCAGACATCAAAATTTCAAGGTCTCGTGATAACCCAGGGAGGTTATTTTTCAGATGCACTCAGTGTGACAAGTTTCTGAAATGGGCAAAGCCCCTACCAGGACCAAGAGTTGATGAGGCAGATCAAGGAAGCATGGAAATCATGATGCATCAATTGAAAGGCATAAGAAAGCTACTTGAGATTATGAATAGAAGGATTGGGATTGGAATCATGTTGATGGTGGCTGTTGCTATTGTAATTGCTATCAAATGAACATTAACCTCAGACAACCTCAATGTGATAAGGCTTGGTGTATGTATGTGTGATATTGTTACTTTTGTGAGTAAGTAATGAATGGAATGTCATTTGGGTGAACATAATAATTTGTGAAAGTACTTAGTGCAATAACAACATAGTTTGCAAAGGTACTTGTGATTCATAACAACAAATATGAAATGATGTAGTACAAGTCTTCTGTCTCAAAATAACAAAATCAGGTGTGCTATGTCCTAAACACACTATGCTCTAGCAAGCCTTTATGAGAGCAATAACAAAAAGGACATCACAAGTCCACCACAAAAAGGACAGCACCCTTTTCAGTGGGCCAAAATAACATTAAAGCTTGGTATGCAGGGAGGTTCATAAAGAAGCTTTCCCTTTCCTGGCCTTCTTCACTACTGAAGTGCCACATATTGAAGCTTTCCGTTTCTTGCCCTTCTTTGATTGGGATGTGGATGGCTGGCTTGTGACATCATTGCTTGGTTGGGAGGGATGTTTGGGTGGTCTGCCCACCTTTCTTGTGCTGCCTGTCTTGCTCTTGTAGCTAGGCTTGTCTTTCCCTCTCCAGATGGACAGCTTACCACCCTCCCTATGACTCCTGGAGTTGTGGCCATACTGTTTGCAAACACTGCATCTAAGGGTTGAACTCCTACTGAAACTCTTCCTCTTCTCAGTGCCATCCCTTCTTCTTTCAGATGGAGGTCTGCCTCTCTTCACTTCAATCTCAGGAGGGCCCAACCTAGGACAATCACTATCCTCCCAAAAAATTAGATCAGTTGCGGGCTTCATAATTACATCATATGCTACCCTGTATTTCTCAACAGTATATGCATCATGAACATATGATTCAGGGTCCTGCCTATCCCTAAGAATACACCTAATTGCACGCTTGCAGGGTATACCTGAGATATCCCATACCCTGCAGTCACAGCAACCTGAGTTGAGGTCCACTTTGAAATGGGTGTTCCCTTCCACAACCTCGAACAACCCTCTACCAGCTGGGATAATAATACACATTCTACCAGCTATCTCAGTCTCCTTCAGCTGAATTGTGACCCTAGGACATAACTTTCCACTCCACCCATTTGCAATTTCAAATTTTCTAACAATTGTACTCATAAATTTTTTCCTGATTGCCTCTAATAATGTCCATACAGGCTTATACCTGAACTTTTCAATCTTGCCATTGAAAGACTCTACGAAGTTGGTGGTGTTGTCAGGGCATTTGGTGTCAGCTTGGAATTTGTACCTTGCCCACAGTTCCTCTTCTTCAGCACAGAGCCATTCATATGCTTCTTTTCATTCTTTTTTGATGGCCTCCATAGTTTGCTGGAATACTTGCTTGTTGTATGCATTGCATGCTGTCCAGAATAACATGTGCAATTTTGCACCTGCACAATTTATTTCACGAGTTTAGACATGTATTTGAAGCAAAAAGTACAAACACAACTATCTGGTTCTGTCTGAAATGAAGTTCCTGCAATACAAATACCTAGGTGGGCCTTGGTGAAGTTCCTGTTGTAATGCACATAACATATCCTTCTTCTGCACTCTGGAAATATGTCTTGCACTGCTGAAACTAAGCCCTACAATTAAAAAAATAAAAAAAATATTCTCACAAATAGAAAATGATGATCAACTTTTCAATTGATCTTCATACCTTATGTCTGTCTGAAATGAAAGTCATCTTGGACAGATCCACACCTTCAAGACATAATCTCAATGCCCTAAAGAAGTAGGCCCAGTTACTCTTATCTTCTTGCCCAACTACACCATATGCTATAGGGAAATACCCATTATTACCATCCAACCCAAAAGCTGTCAGCAATACTCCTTTATAGGGACCCTTCAGAAAACACCCATCCACCCCTATAAAGGGCCTACATCCTCTCTTGAATCCTGTCATCATGGCTTCAAAGGAAATGAACAACTTCTTGAAGATTGGGGGCTGAATCAGGGCCTTCAGAGATACAGCTACAAATACTTCCTGGATTTTCTTTCTTGATTTGCTCTATGTACTCAGGTAGTCTAGCATAAGACTCATCATGCCTCCCATCAACCCAAGCTTTCATCAGTTTTTTAGCTGATCTGCACTTGTAATCAGGAGCTACCAGTCCATACCTCTCCATACATAGTTGAATCATGGAGTTCACTTGCAAGTCAGGGTTTGCTTTGAAATCAGGCAATAGCTGCTCTGCAATCCATTTGTATGAAGCCATATTATTGTGAGCATCTCTTGCGCATTTGCACACACTTCTAAAGGTTTTCACTTGCCAAGTTTTGCCATCACCAAGTCTGCTTGTATGAACTCTGAATTCACAGTCTTTTCCTTTACACACTACAATGTGCCTCAGCTTATCATTTTTTACCTTCTTCAAGCAAATACCCTCTTGAATGGTATAATCTCTAAGGACCTTAACCCATTGCTCTTTGTCAAGAAACATATCTCCAGGCTTAATTGACACTTTCCCACTAAGATTCCTTGTCCACATGCTCCCATTTTGGTAGACCTTATTCCACATGCTCCCATCATCATCCACACCAATGTGCTTAGGGATATCATCTTGTAATGTAGGATGTAAGAACTGATCAATGTCACCGTCAACATCATCATCATGAACTTCATCTGAATTAACAAAGGACTCATCACTATACTCAGAGCCATCCTCAGAAGCAACATCAGAACCAACCTCAGAACTAACATCATCATCATTGTCTTCATCATTACCACTCTCCTCTTCATTCTTATCGTCCAAACCAATAGTCAAGTTAGGATCAATATTAATGTCCTCCAAGGATTGAAGCGTTGGTTGTGAAGATTTGGTATTGCTAGATGTGTTTAAAGGAAGAGAACAAGATGGCTGGGAAGATGAAGGCTGTTGAGATAAAAGAGAGATGCATTCAGACATATCAGCAGACAATGTAGGACTCACTACTCCAATTTGTTGTTGTTTAGAAGGGGATTTTAAGATATAATAGGTAGATCTCTGGTGTTTAGCAGGACAATTAGGTTGTGCAGGTTTCAATTGTGTAGGGGCAGCTTGTGGGAGTTGAGATGAAGATCTAAGTTGCCTAGAAGGGGAGTTAGAGCATGCAAGTACAACTTTGGAAGGGGAAGCAGCCTTATTCAGGCCCAAGTTTGTCTTCCTCCAAACAGGTAATTTCTTCTGTTGGCTTTCTGGGGTTATAATCAATGAGTCAACCCATTTTTGGGTTTGAGAAGCAGAAAGGATGGTATCATACTCCCCACAACCAATTCCCTCCAACCCATGAATACCAGACTCACCAACTTGTCCTGACTCTAACTCCTGTTCAATGAGATGGTGTTCAGTAGGTCCTCTAATGCTTACCATATAAATAGGAATGGGTCCCTTAGCCTTTTCCCACAAAGCAGACAAATGCAACCAATCCTTATCACAACCCAAAGGCAACTTTCTTTTAGCTTTAGGCCCACAAAACATAAATCCAAAATATTGTGGCACCTCTACCCCTGCCTCCTCAAATGTTCTCTTCGCATCTCTATGAAGATCTAACATTTGGTACATGTCAAAATCGACATTCTTTATAAATACCCTATGCCCTTCAAAGCATACACTCAACACCTTAGTCCCTTCAATCTACACAACATAACAGACAGATGGATAAGCACTTTTTTCCACTAACCTCAAGAACATTCTACTCAAAAAAGCTACAACAACCATCACACTAAGTTATAAATTAACTCAGCTCAAACATGCTAAATTTATATCAACTTCAGGGGAAATCACAAATTAATTCACTCATACACATAAATAACAAACATTGCCTTCACTGGAAAACTACTTTTCAAAAATGCCATAAATTTACTTCATTTTTTACATACCTCAATTTCCTTGGAAGATCCTTACTCCTTCTCCATGATATTCAAAGTTGGGGTCACTGATACAAGCTCAGCTAGTGTCCCACCACAATTTCTCCGCCACCCAAGCTACGGTTCACTTTTCGACATGAAGATTGGTAGACCTTGTTCCACAGCCTTCAACTGCCAATAGAGATGAAATTTCGGGGACCTAGGGTTTACTTTTTCACAAGAAGAGGGGGTGATTTTCACAGCTTGAAGGAGGTAGACAGAGGAGATCCAAAGTGTGGAAGAAATCGTGGTTGGTGGGGATGAGTGCGTGGCAAATGGAAGTAATTAAGGTGAGAGAAAACCAGGTAGCTGAGTTTGTCCTATCTGCTTTTATTTAGCGGGCAGCAAGGGGCAATTCGGTCAACAATTTCATGTTCCCCAATAAAGTGCTCGAATCTTAAAGTTTGTTGCCGGAAATAGACCAAAAAATTATTGATCCAAACTTCCATGGACCCACAAATATTTATCAAAAATTATGGGTCTCCAAAATTATTTGACAAAATTACAATGGACCATTTAATAATTTTTTCGTGGTATGACCTCGATCCAGCTTGTGAGATCAGGTCATAGGGGATTCAAATTCTCTGCTTCTCAGAGAAATTAGAGAAATTAGAGTGTGGCCACCGACACTTCGGCGTACGTCCTAGTCTTGTTCTGGTTTACTTGTACTCCCCTTACTTATTGTACGCATTATCAATCCATAGGTCCAGTCTACATAGGAGATCCCGTTCTACGCAGGAGGCCTAATCGATGTGAGGTCTGAAATTCAAACTGAATGATTCGGACTATATCCAACCTGATATCTAAAATAGATTGACCCAAAAGTAGACCTGAAATTCGAACTGACCTGAACCAAACCATACGTGACCCGAAATTTTTAATAAAGTTGCTTATTTTTGCATGAGAAGTATATTGGACAAAAAGTCGGTTGATCTGAAGTCAATCCGAATAGAAGTTCACCCGATCCAAACTGAATCGACCCGAAATATCGCGTGACCTGAAACACGACTTGACTTAAACTTAATCCGACCTATATTCGAACCCAATTATCCATTTGCCAGGTCTATCGATAAGTAGCTTGTTTATCCTTTAAAAAAATTTTGAAAGGGTGAATACCCATGATAGATTACAACTTGCACATTTGATAAAGTTTTTTGAAGATATTATCAAAAATCTGAATTCGAAATTTAAATGATGCTCATGCTTCTTTTGTATGAAAAATGGTAACTAACACCAACAAGATTATTGATCTTTGGTAAATCTTTATACAGAACTGCCTGTAAAACAAAAAAGATAGCACATGGTTTATACTGAACGGGGACCTTTTGGCAGCAAGCCACTTTGGAGGAGGTCAAGTTGAAAGTCAAGCCAATAATGGTCTTGCTAACAATTTAAAGGGAAGCTGCACTTCTTCCACCAAACAAACGTCTACATATAAACCTAACCCCTCACACTACTTAAACGATCTTCCCACTCTTTTTCAGTTCATTCATTCAACCAGCTATGGAGTCCTTTGAACTCATCCTACTCTTCCTCTCCCTTGTCCTTTTTTTCTTCCTGTTCCGAGGCAAAAAGGGCCTCCCCACAAACTGGCCTGTCCTCGGAATGTTGCCTGCCATCCTCAAAAACGTGCATCGTATACACGATTTTTGTATTGAAATCTTCGAGAAATCCCCATTGACATTCCTGCTCAAGGGTCCTTGGTTCGCCAACATGGAAATGCTTCTCACCGTAGATCCTCCAAATGTGCACCACATTATGAGTAAGAACTTCGACAACTATGCTAAGGGCCCCAAGTTCAATGAGATTTTTGATGTCCTTGGGGATGGGATTTTCAATGCTGATTTTGAGTTATGGAAATACCATCGGAGGATGGCTCAGTCATTTCTGGCTCACCCTAGGTTTCACTGGTTTTTAGTCAAGAGGGTTTGGGAGAAAGCGGAGAATGGTTTGGTCACAATTCTTGAACATGCTTGTAAACAAGGGTTAGTGGTTGATTTCCAAGATCTGTTTGAGAGATTCACATTCGATACCATTTGCACCCTTGTCATGGGGCAAGATTTTGGGTCCCTTTCGATTGATATGCCTAGGATTCCCTTTTCTAAAGCTTTGGATGATGTAGAAGCAGTTTTTTTCCATCGCCATGTCATCCCTATGAGGATATGGAAGTTCATGAGGTGGTTAGGAGTAGGAAAAGAGAAGAAGCATGAACAGGCTCGGAAGGTGCTTGATGAGTTCATCTATAAATGCGTGGCCCAGAAAAGAGAAGAAATGGAGCAGAAATTGTCCAACAAGCACAACGAAGATCAAAAAGAGGATTCTGAAAGTGATGATCTATTAACCTTGTATATGATGAATCAAGACAAGAACACCAACATCGGCATTGATAGCGAGAGCGATAAGTTCTTTAGAGACACGATATTAAGTTTCTTCATAGCAGGACAAGACACTACCAGTTCTACTCTGTCGTGGTTCTTCTACCTTCTCTCAAAGAACCCTCAAGTTGAGTCTAAGATTCGGCAAGAACTAAGCTCGGTATTAACATGTAATTCCTTATATAACTTCGACCAACTGAGCGACGAGCTGGTTTATCTTCACGGATCCTTATGTGAAACCTTAAGATCATATCCACCAGTGGTGTTCGAGACTAAGTCACCGGTCAAGCCGGACATCCTACCAAGCGGTCATAAAGTGAATCCAAACACGCAAATTATATTCAACCTATATGCCACGGGAAGGATGAAATCTATATGGGGAGATAATCGACATGAATTTTGCCCAGAGAGATGGATATCGGAAAAAGGGAAAATCAAGCACGAACCATCATATAAGTTCTTAGCATTCAATGCAGGGCTGCGGACTTGCCTAGGAAAGGACATGGCCTTCACCCAAATGAAGATGGTGGCGGCCGTCATAATCCAAAACTACCACATCCAAGCAGTTGAAGGTCATCCTGTTGTTCCTGATATATCTATAATCTTTCGTATGAAGCATGGTTTCAAGGCCAAGGTTCTTCCTGCCATTAGCACATCTAATCCTATGACTAGAGTGCGATATGGATTCGAAGTCAGGTCCTCTCAATTATAAGTATATCATTTCAAGTGAATCACTAAGTCATACAATTAAAGTGATGCGTGAAAGATGGATCTACGTTTTTCTTTTCCCCTTTTTTTTTTAACGGTTGCAAGTGTCCTTTCAGAAAGAGAAATAAAAGGTTACGTTCCAGCTGTCTTGTGTTCCATTTTCTTTTCACTTACCAAAAGCAATGTTTTCTTGTGCCCATTCAATATTACTTTCTTAAAGCTGCTAACTGAGAAACAAATTGAAACTACAGCAACTCTCTTCCAAGTGTGCTAGTCCCTTGCCGAAGAAGCATTGGCTTGCGTGGTCACTGGTAGGCTTCTTCAGCTGATGCCTCCCCCTTTCGGGTTCAGTCCTGGAGCACAATTCTTTCTTTGTATAAGGAATTGTTTATAAGATGATCATCCTGGGCTTTAGCTTGGGTTTCAACATCTCCCAAACCATGCTAGTGGTCTCCCGCTCGATACCCTGAAATAAGGGTCTAATGGGCTGGCCCGCTTATAAAAACAATATTGTCTATCTAGTCTAGGGTGGGCAAAACTAGTTAATCGGAGTTTCGGTTAGCTGCAAATCGGTTAACCGATTTTCAGTTCAAGAAAATTCCGAGCCGAAAACAGCTAACCGAAAATTTCGGTTCGTCCAAAACTCGAACCGAAAAAGTCAATTAATCGGTTTTTCAGTTCGGTTATCTAATTTTTCAATTTGGTTACTGGTTAACCATTCACAAATAAACAAAAAAGTATACTTTCTTACCTAAATTTTTCATTTTTAGTGTATAAGAAGCAAAATTAATTTCAGTTTAGTTAACCGAACTTTCAAACCATCCGAACCATAACCGAATCGAAAACTGAAATCTTTTTCGGTTCGGGTAACTGAACCGATTTTTTTTTAAGATCGAATTTGTACGGTTAGCCGGTTTTTCAGTTCAGTTTTTCAATTTTTCTGTTCAGTTTTCGATTTCAACTTTTTTTCACACCCCTATTCTCTACTCCTATAATTCTAATCCTACTTTTCTTGCTATCTTAATTGATGATTAATTGGGCATATTCCTTGTAAAAAGGAAGAATTATTGACGCTTAGGTCCCTAAGTTCGATGGTAACTATTTTTAGGCCCCTGTCTTTCAAAACTAATTCTAGGAAATCCTGTGTTTTCAGACAACTAATTTTTAGGTTCTTTTTCTTATTATTTTAGTCCTTGAACTTTTAGAAATTGCAAAATAGTCCTTGGAATAGGAAAAACGTGCAAATAAGCTGTTTTTAGGATTTTTTTAGGAAATATGCTTGTTTTAACCAATTAAACTTCTTATAATGACTTTACTGGTACTAGTTATCACAATCTACTACTTATATCTCAAATATTATAATTTCTGTGGTTATAGGCCCACCATGCCTAGCAAAATAATTAAAGCTTAATTAGAGAGTTTTGACCGTTACTTGAACTTAGTCGGCAATGGACTCTGGCGTTCTTCTATAACTTCCGGTTTACAGATATTGGTAATCGCAACCCCACCTTCATTAGATCAAGTATAACACAGATATGTTTCATTTTCTACCTCAGATCGTAGTCATTAATCAAATTTTTAATCTTTTTCAAAGATAGTGGAACTTTAATCAAGAAATTATAATATTTAAAACATAAGGTTCAATTGAATAATGCTCCCTACTGGGAAATTTCTTTTATTGAAAGTTTGAAAGTAAAAATATTACAGTGAAAAGTTTTGAAGAGGGGCTTAAGTTAAGATCATTAGAAATGCTTGCTCATAGAGAAATGGAGAGTATCGGCTTCGCTTTTGCTCAAGAATGCTTAAATGACTGTGTCCCTTCTCAGCACTGGACCTCTTCTTTTATAGAGAAGATGGGGTACATAGGATGCCCTATTGGCTATAATATACACTGATTTTTCAGATGACTACAGTACATACTGACTTTTCATATGACTACAGTACACACTTTATTTTACAAACCTGATACTTGTCAAAATAGCATAATAATGGGGCAGCCACTTTTCAGAACTTTTAATGATAGCAAGACTAGTCGTCATTATTGAGAGTCTGTATGCCTTCATCTCGAATTATATTTTCCATACTATCATTATCTGGATAAATATCAAAATCTTCATCAATTTGCTTAAGATGCTCTGGATCCCATTTTTCAAATAATTCAAGAAAATATTTCTTTTCTTTTGTTGATAAGAATTTTTCAGCTCCAACGTCAAAGATATCTTCTGACACTGCTCCTTCTACCTTTATGTGTTCTTTGAACTCATTACCATAGGTGAAAGTAGTGTTTCCACAATGCATTAATGTTTTTCCTTGTTCAATTAAAGCCCAACATTGATGACAGATGTTGAAAAATTCAATGGCTCTTGTTAAAGTAGGATGAGTAATTAGTTCTCGTCGTTCAGGAACTCATTCTTGTCATTGATCATAGAGATCGTTGTAATCAACGATCTGAATAAGATAATGAGCTGGTTTGAGTTTTTCATTTTCATATTCAATTAATGCATCATACACTTCTAAATTTAGACATCTGCTAACTGAAATTTTTGTTGGAGTATCAAGAGATGTAAGAATCCAATGGATTCTTCGAAACTTGCATTGCTTAAATTTAATTAGTCTTGAGAAAAATGGAACTTTGGATCTGGGATTTTTATAAAGTAAAGTATCATCACGTATTCCCAAACTTTAATGATAGGGTCATTTGGAGATATTGAATTAGCTGGAAAACTAACACCATTAACTCCAAACTTGTCGGGAAAGTAGATAGTTGTACCCCAATATTCTCAAACATCATAGGAAAAATGATGATAAAAGTTGATGCAAGTTGTATACCGCTCATTGAACCTTTTTTTTTTTTTAATATGACAATTTGTTTTTTCTTGAATATCATAAGGATACCGTAGGTAATTAACTTGTAACTCTAGAAGTGAAATCTTTGGGTTATTAGGTAGGTTGTAGATAGTAGATCAAAACGTGATCTACTTTTCGTATGGAATTTTAAGTTATCAATAAGGACTCTACTAGAAGGAGAAACTCGTTCTAGTAGGAATGACATTTCATTATGGATTTCCTCCTTTTCTAGCAGGAGGTCGGCTTTGATGATCACCATTAAGGAGTTCTCGAGTTAAATTATCTGCTAGAGAGTTCTTCGATCCCTGTATATGTTCAATAAAGAAAGAAAACTGGTTAAGCCATAATTGCCAGCGCAGAAGTCGCCCTTGTGCTTGCATATTTGATAAATTCTTTTTCACAAAACCAAGCATTCTTTTACAATCAATTCGAATAAGAAAAGGTTTTGGGGCTAAAAAGATTGAGAACTTTTCCCCTTATGACTATAAGGATTTCTTTTTCATCGTACGATAGTTGCATTCTGCCTTATTAAAACTTCTATTACAACATTTGCATAGTTTTTCTCTTTCTTTGATTTTGAGTACTGCACTCCAGTGTTTATTGTTGGCATCTGTCTCAAGAATTAAATCATCTCCTTCATTAGGTAGATTAAGAGTAGGAAGATTTTTACACTTTTTTTGAAATTTTGAACAATCTTTGTATCATTAGTGGTCCAAGTCCAATTTACTTCTTTCTTGAGTTTTGGTTGTAATGGCTTTTTTAGTTTAGCTAAATCTTTAATGAAATCAGAAGCATAGGTAAGGTATCTAAGAAAACTTTTTAATTATTTTCTATCTTCAATTTTTTTCAGAAAAATTTTCTATTTTTTCTAAAATATGCTTTTGTAGGATCATTTGTCCAACTTTTATCTCTAAACTTTTATCTCTAAATTTTCTATTCAACATAAATGCACTTGTTCTTTCCCAATATAATACCATGATCAATACATCTTTAAGTAATAGCTACGACATTATCTTTGTGTTGTTCTATGGTTTTTGTAACACTCCCAAAATACTAATGATATGACTTATGGAAAAACTACAGCGAAAGACTTAACGATAGAAGACGCTACCACCGTCCTGATAAGGACAAAGTTTACTGAAAGCATTTAATCTTGCAACTTATGTTCACAATCACAAAATCTATTAACTGAAATACTTCAAGACCAAAGTCCATAATAGTTCAACTTCAATACCATCGACTTAATCATACCATGTGCTAAGTCGCACTCTACTCTACACAAGTATATTGAATATAGACCCAACTTAATCCTGAGGTCGATTCCAATATTCATGCTATGCTGAATCCACTGTGAACATCTGATGACTTCCAAAAGGGCTTGCTAAAAGGAGAAACATGTGATACTTCATCACCTAAAATGAAAAATATGAAAACAATTCGAAAATGTAAGCAAAACTCAGTACACACATTCCTGTATTGTAAAATGAGCATAGAAACACTGTTGATGGGTACTAGCTTTTACAACTCATTTCGTTCGCAATAACAATGAAAATGAAAGCAATATGAAACTGAATTGCTCATTATTATCTGGATGTGAACCCCTTACAATGATATTATCTATATATAGGTGTACACCTGTCAATCTGATCAAGAGTTGACCTGAAGCCGCGCGGGTAAAGGATGGTCTGACGTCCTATAGATGATAACTGATGGAGTCATAAGTTAAATGGCAAATCACTGTATAAACTCATTCATTGATAAACTCATTAAGAGTTGTAACTTGATAAATATGTTCTGCTTTCTGAAGATACAGGCAATGGACATACCTTAAGTCTTTAAAAAAAATATATCATCTGACTTGATAAATATGTTCTGACTTGAAAACACTTATGCATAATAGGGAACGATAACTAGGCCTCGACTCTATTTTATAAATGTCATTGTAGGTATGTGTAGTCAGTAAATGATTCTTACTCGCATAATTGAGTAAGTAAAAGTATGTATAATAGAAATTAAGTAATTAAATAGTATACATAACTTGGGTATTTCAATATAACTTCAAAACTAAATTAATAAACGTAATTAAATCCGATATAAAGTAAATAAAAGTAAAATAGTCCACAATGAGATAAATGAGATTATAAGGGAAAATGCCTTGATGGTGACAGTAGAGAGAGTGGTTGTGGCCTTTTTTGAAATAAGTTGCTAATACGGGTTTAAGGTTTGCTGATGTATAACTTGGTTCAAGATAACAGCGAGTACACTGGATTGACTTGATAAATACATTTGATACATTCTGAAGTGAATAAGTAATAAAGGTTTGAGGTCAAAAGAGATATAGCTTGGTTCAAAATAGCATAAACTACAATAACTTGGTATGATAAATATGGTTTCTGAGTCACAACTCTCCCCACTTCTCATATTTCATTCATAAATCCATTAGATATAGAATTCCACCTCAAATGAATAATTGAACTTAATAGAAGCTATTAAGCTCACTAAACTTAGTATTTTTTTTTGTAAAATCCATAAATGATTCAAAGCTCATAAACAAGCTCCCAAATTGTATACTTGTCTCCTTCTTTCTCATTAATCAAGTTAAAAGCTCCATGAAAGTCCATGAATATTCATTTCCTCCTTAAATGACCTTACTTGGCCCAAAATATACAAAATGAGTGTATGATCAATCTCACTTAATCTTTATTATTGCTCTTTATATAATTATTCAAAATGCTTCCTAAAATCACCAAACTCAAAATACTCAACCAAAAATTCATGAAATCTTATAGAAAATTTGAAAATAATATGAACAATCTACAGTACAATTTTCTGAATTTTCCTCCAAGTATACGCTGCACAAAAATTCTAATAACAACCCAATTTGCACTAAAGCAGGTCAGTTCATTTTAAAAATTCACAACTTTCATCCTAAACCTCAAATGGAGACTTAAAACCCCAATACAAAAAGATTAAGAAGTCCCGAAAAACTTTTATTCGTAACATAAAGTATGATTTCTACAATAGGGTTCCCAAAATGGGGCTAAACTACAAGTGTGTTAGTTTTTGGTTCATTCCATATAGTTTTGGTAAAACAACTATAATTTTTTTCACAGAACTCAGATTAAGGCGATTCAAAAGCCATTTGAAAGCCAACACACTGAACTATCTATCCACCAAAAATCATAATTTACCCATAGCCCGATCATTACCAGTTTAATCCCGAAGTCTGCCCTGTTTTTCTAAAATTTTCAACCCTCACTGTTTTAACTTTTCCATCCCTTTTTACACAAATCCTCACTTGAAATTATTCTAAATCACCAAAAACATCATCATAGTTATCAATAAAACTAAATATTACAAAACCAAATACAAATCAATCCACAAACATGATTTTAACTTAAGCTTGTATGAACATGATTACCCCTAAATCCTAGCATAATTCAAGCGCAACTCCACCATGATCAATACCAAAATAACTCTTATTTCTTATCAAAATATCATGATCAATGATCACAAACATCAAAACAAGAATCAAAACTAAAATAAAAATCAAAACCAATAAGATCAAGTTCAAGATTACTCACTTGAGCTTGAAAAAAATAGACATGCTAGTGATGCTTGGTTGTTTTGAGGAGTGGGGATGGTGGCTAGTGGTACTAAGATGTTGGGGGAGGTCGGAGGTGATCAAAAACTGGCCAGAACAGTACTGACCGTGTAGAGGGAGAGAGAGGAGAGAGAAAATAGATTTGGAGTTTTTGTTGTGAATTTTTGACTTATCAAATACTTGGTTGAAATTTTATCTAGAAAAGTGACTATTTAGCTAACCATGGTTAAGCTTAATTATGGTGATTAGTTAGGTTAAAGAATGCAAACTTGTTGGGCTTCAAGTTGAGTCGAAATAAGCTGGGTTCGGGAATAAAACGCTTCGTAATGACAATGTTTTTATATAACCTCAAAATTAAATTTTTGTAAGGTTATAACAACAACAATAGCAACAACAACAACAACAACAACAACAACAACAACAACAACAACAACAATAATAATAATAATAATAATAATAATTTCTTAAACTATAATTATCGAGGTCTACTAACGATTCACCCGATATTTAATTAATCAACAAAACTTGAATTAACAATCAACGAAACTTGAATTGTAAAATGGGATCCAAATAAAATATCCTCCAACTGGGATGATTAAATACAATAAATAAAAGCGGCAAATTTAAATGACATAAGGTAATTCGATAAATATATAAATTGAGTGTAATTGAATTAATAAACATGATTTGATTGAACAAATAACCATGAGCGATTAAATCCATAAACATGATAAATTAAATGAATAAACATGATTAATTAAATAAATAAATATGATTTAAATAAATAAATATGGGTTAGGATCGGGTTATTACAGTTTTGAAAAAGACAAGGATATCATCGATGTAAACTAAACAACAATGATTAAAGTCTTGAAGATGTTATCTATTATTTTTTAGAATATTTGAGGTGCATTCTTTGGACCGAATGACATTACGATCCGTTCATAATGTCCATGTGAGTCACTAAAGGTAGTTAAAGGAATGCTTTCTTCATCCATTTTGATTTGCTAGTCAATCCATTTTCGAGATCCAAGAAGCGCTTTGAATTCTATTAAAAAGGATTGCTTTGTTAGGAATGTAATAACCATCAAAGACAGTGTTGTCATTAAGCTTTGTAATTGATTACCATTCTCGCTTTTTCTCTTTTTTGTTCTGCATGATTTCTTACCATAAAAGCAGGACTGGTGTGAAGACTCTTACTATTTCTGATTAATCCTTTATCTAGAAATTCTTTAATTTATTTATCAAATTCTTGAATATCCTGGTGTGTATACACCATTTGTTTAACTCGAATAATAGTGTTCGGATTTAGCAAAGTGATTTTAGCAAATGTCTTATCTTTATCCCAAAACTTTAGAGGATTGTTAGAGTAGAGTTCTTTGCATAATTTTTCTTATTGTTCGACAATCTGCTCTTTAATAGATAACTCGGGCAATGAAATTGTTAATGCTACCTCTTGTTGTGCAAGCATTGCCTTCTCACAACTCTGCTTGCGTGTAAATTCATTATTTTTACGAGTGTAAGTCTTGCTTGATTTTTCAATAGGAATTGAGAGACCATTGATTGTAAATATTATTTGATTTATGGTCTGTGTGATAGAGAATGTAATTTCTGAAAATTATTTCCAATAATCATATCATGAGAGGGTTGATCAGTAGCCAATGGAACCGGTATAATACATTAAACTCCTAATTCTATGGCTAACCCTTCAATGGCTTCATTGTGACTCATAATGCTATCATCAGCTATCCTTATCTGTAAAGAATTTTTGGCTTTTTTACACATAAATTCTGAAAATAATGTTCTCTTTTCAAAACATACAGAACAACCACTATCTATGTAAGCACACAGTTCATATTTATTATATCCCTATAAACATATCTTTATTGTGATATAGATGCTATTAGGATTTATATGGTAGCTTCAGAGCATATCTCCATAATCATATTTTTTACTAATTTATCCTCATAGATTGGTTCACTAACAGTTCTATTTTGTGCCCAATTACCTTTCTTTCTAGACTCATACTTCGATTTACACTGGGCCTTGCAGATTCAAAATTCATTCTACTTATTTCACTTGTCATGCTAATTGTATTATCTTCTTTAAGCTCTTCGTTAGCTGATGAAGATCTTTCTCCTCAATCTGATCTTGTACTCATACTTTTTAATAATTGGGTTTAATGGTGATTTTACCCTCCTCATCAATTTTTATTATATTTTTCTCATTGATCTTCGTAGGGTTGACAAAGTTGGATATCCGTGAACGATCAATTTTTATCTCTTGAGGATTGGACTTAATCCTCTGGATCTTTTGCATAGGGGTAGGACTTTCAAATTATTCTGGATCTATTATTGTTACCTTAGTCTTTGGCTCTATTGTATATTAGTATTATCTAATTTGTAGATAATTTTTCAAAATATCCTTAAAGGATATCCTCCTCTTTTCATGTCCATCCTAATTGTTTTTATTTTAAGGGATAGGAAATTTTTAGCAAATTCATCCTTTGGACTCACATAATATCCAGGTTGATAATTGAATCCTACTGATCCATTACATAAATTAGTCTTAATTCCTGTGATAATGTAATTATTAAATTTGGTATGCCTAATATCAAAGAGTAAAGCGTAAAGATCAATATATTTACCATAATATTGTAATGGAGTGATTTGAACTTGGACACTTCCTACATGGATATACCTATACTTTCTATCTTTGTTATGCTTAAGAATATTTTTTCAATTGATGAGATCAACTTCCTCAATGTCATACTCACAATCCTTTATTTTCAAATCTCCTTCCATCATTTCACATACGTATTTGCTTTTTAATTAAAAGATGAATTTTTATAGATCATGTCTTTTTGGATTATGGGAAGAATCCAATCTCTTTTGACTTCCTCATGATCATTGTCTACAACAAATTCTTCTCCTTGAAGATCACCAAGGCGGACAGAGCTACTCTTCATCATATGACTTGTTTCTTCATAATCACTTTTCTTGCTATTCATTGTTCAATATAATTTCAACAATCCCTATATTATAATTTAAGGATAGGTCTAATGCCTTGTCTTCACTAAGTTCGATATAATCTAGGCTACCCAAGGTTTCAATAAGCTTGTTATTCTTCATATTTTTGTATTCATTAGCATAATGTCCTACTTTTTACTGCAGGACAATAAACTGCTTCTCTAAAAAATCTACGTTTTTTAGGACTTGGCTTGTTATAATATTTTCTTTTATATTTCTCTCCTCTTTGGTTATTAAAGCTCTTTTTCTTATAAAATTTCTTTTTCAACTTCTTTTAGGTTCTTTTCCCCATTGGTGAGATGAATTCCAACAAGTTAGGAATTGCTTCTTAATTTTCTTTTATTTTTGGAGATTAAGACATTGATCATTGACTCATTTTCTTAGATAAGATATTCTTAAACCAAGGGTATCAATGATATCTGCTTGTTCCATATGTGCAATGTATTTTTCATTAATTATAAAATTTATAGGATATGATAATTTGTCATAAAACATACCAAGATTGGTTTCATTATGCCCAATTTTGTAATAATATTGACTAAATTTAACAATATAATTTTTCAAATATCTCATATCCTATAATTCTATGTTATTAATCTTTCTTTACCATTCTTTTGCTTTTTCTTCGGAATCAAGTTTAGCTCTGATGAACTCGGTTTCAATTTCTTTACATAGATTTTTGAACATTGTAGCTGGTGTCTCCATCATTCTTATTGTATTTTTACCATCTTCAATTAATGAATCATACCAGTCAGCTATAGTGCTAGAAAAGCTATGCTGGATATAGTTTAAGAAATTGACAGTAGTCCATGTAGTATTTAGGTTTAACATACTATTCATACCTCTTTTTCAATATTCAAATATTTCTTCTCTATTTCGAGCTCCATCGATATTTAAGACATATCTAGTTTGACTAATTAGAGTAAGGCAAATTTCTTCATAAGTGGTAGTTTTCCTTGGGATATACCCAAAGGAAAAGTTGGTTGTATGTCCTGCCTGAACGTACCTAGATCTTATAAAATGAGTATTTCTTCTAGAAGGCTCTCCAAATTCTTCAGGTTTAAGAACAACACTATTAACAAGATTGATCTCTATTTCACCTAAGTCGAGTTCTTCTCCAATTTTATTAATCTCATCTTCAACAGTCACTTTATCATTTTTTTTATCCGATTTTCTTCTAATTTCTTCTAAAGATAATGCATAAGATCATCAAGTTTAATAAGATTCATCTGCTGATATATTTCTTCTTCTAATTAGACATTATTAGTCTCTTCATCATCATCAGATAATATATCATGTTTATCACTAATTGTGCTCATGATTTTGTTTAATACTTCCGAATTTTGTTCTCTCTCGAACATATCCTGTAGCTCTTCAAGAATATACTGCTCATACTCTATCTTCTTCTTCTTTTTCACCTTTTTCAGCTGGTTTTTCACCCGATTTTTCTCCTACTTCTTTTTGAATTTTTATCTCGTACAAAGGAAATGGAATTTTGTTTTTTAGGTTTTGGAAATGATATTTATGCTGAAATGGAGTACTAATACTGGAAGTGGCTTTTCCACTATGTCTTACTTCGTTAACTAGAGAAAGGTGAATTAGCGGTATTTGCTTTTTAAGCTCCTTGACTTTGACCTTAATTTTAGCTAATTCTGCTTTTAATTCTAAAACTATATCAGTGATATTTTAATTGAGGTGCTATTGGAGAAAGACCTTCCGGTGAGTGAAAAATATGTCAATAATTTGGTCCGGGGCAAGCAGGTGATGATTCTAGTATTAATCACAGTTAGTCATAGTTAAATTAGCTTAATCAATCATTAATTAGTTTAATAATCTTAATTATTTTTAGTCATGTGGCTCTGATACTAGTTGAAAGAGGGCTTCGAGTAGTACTAGTGGGAAAAATATCATAAACACAAATTTAAACTTTTCGAAAGTAAGTTTTTAAGGATATGGGCAAAATGTGCAAATATAAGAAGTTGTAGGCATGCTTTGCAAATTAGAATAGTGCCTGAGTCTTAAAAATAGATCAAATAAGATTTTGAAGGTTCTTTCTGTTAGTTACCTCAAAAGACAAGTTACCTCATATTTAATTTTAAAAATCGAGGATTCTTAAAATAGTTTACAGTAAACTGATGGTACTTTTGTGTTGTTTATTCAAGAAGGAATGTCTAAAATTTTTCTTATTTACCAATTCTTTAAAAAAAAAAAAGTAGACAAATTATTATGATCAATTTTATGGAAACATTGTTAAAGAAAATATATAATAACTTTTTTTTGCACTATTCGCATTACTTTATTTTTTATTGAAATTAATGATTTTGGTTAAAAAAAAAATTGTACAACTTAGAGTACGAGTTATCCCTTAACTTTGGAATTAATCCTAGTCTCAATGAACTCATCACATATGATGAATGTACATGTACAAGCCCTTTACTAATGGGAATACCATTTTCATCCATGTTGGCTTTTATGGACGCCCCTCCCCCCGAAACCTTATTGTTTGCATGGCTAATCTGAGAGCAACTCCACTCTTCCATATCATCAGAGATTACATCTTTTAGAATTTGTATTCTTCCACATCTCAAATTCATAAAACTCCAATTTGAATTACCAAATAAAATATTTGTGATAACCCACTTTATAAATATTTTTCCTTTTTTCTAGCAGAACAAAAAAGAAAAACCAAATAAATAAAACAAGAAAAAGAAAAAATCAATTTCATGCCTCGCGTGTTGAAATGTTGTGCCGATTTGACTTGCGTATCGTTCCACCAAACCCGTGCATTGCAAGCAGTGGGGGCCGACAATTGGACAGCACGCGTGGCCACCTTGGAATACAAGTCAGCTGTTGGAGGTGCTCTAACGGGGCAGCAATGGATTCGGACTGGATGAAACATCATCCACAACTATCACCCCCTTTTAGCCACTACATGTAATCCATTATCTGAAAAATACCCTTCCATATCTATCCATACATCACTACATCATTCATGGGTGAAATATAGATATCATAGGATAGTAAATAAGTTATTTATCATGTTAAGTAAACCAATGACAAAATATATGTCTCATTTCTAGAAAGAGAGAGAGAGAAAAAATAGGATATGTCTTTTAGACTGATAATAAGTACTTATTGGTGCTTATTACTAAAATATACTGAATTATACTTAAACATATTGAAACATATTGAATCATGCTGAATAGTGCTAAGTGAGTTTACATAATTAGGAATTAATTGTAATTTGGGAGGAGGGGGAGGGAAGACTAATTGTAATTAAGTATGAAAATATATTTATATAATTGTGTAACTGCTGTATACACCCAAATGAGCACTTGTAAATAGGTATTTATAACTCGATAATTTCAAGTATCCTTAGTAACAGATTCCAAAACTAATTCAATTTTGAAAATAATTATAATCAGAAATATCTGGACACATATTTTTAGGTAGTTGTTAGTGAATTAGAAATCGACATTACAAATTTAGTAAATAGCATTCGGTGCATTCTTAGCATAAACACTTAAAAAGACAGACACACAGTACAACTACGACAATTTATGACTTGCTTTTCATCCGACCATAGAATTCCAAATGTCGTCAGCAAGTGCAGGTCGGAATTCATTCATTAGAACCTTGTTACATATGCCAATGTGCAACTTCTTTCATCACATGGTACTCTTGGACTGATTGTCATACCTTTCTCTTGAAGTCCAATAAAGTTCTTGAGTGCAAAAGTTGCAATAGTAACATAAACTTGATGATAAGGTTTCAATATAGCCGTCCTCTCCAATATCTTCTACCTTGCCTTCAACATTCCAAATGATCTTTGAATTGTACTTCGCAAACCAGAATGTCGATAGTTGAAAGTCTCTCTCTGCTTGGGTTTGACAATCCTGGAGCTCAGGGAGATGGTATCGTGCATCTTTGAAGGAGTTAAATACCCAATTGTATATCTATATTGTTTGGCCTTTCTATTTCTTCCTTTACTTTGTGGGTGTCTATTTCCTATCTCTCATTTCTTTCTATACTCATTGACAACATAGGCCCTGTTTGGCAAACAGCTGTTAGCTGTTAGCTGTTTGAGTTAGCTGTTTGTATTAGCTGTTTGAATTAGCTGTTTATTGAAAAACTGTTTGGTAAAATTAGCTGTTTCTGATAAAATTGTGAGACAAAAAGCTAATTCTTCAAAAAGCTCTTCCAAAAAGCTCATGGAATTAGCTTTTTCAAATTAGCTTTTTAGACCCAAAAAGCTCTTTTAAAAAGCTCTTTTACCAAACACCCAAATTAGCTTTTTTACTTGGTCAAAAAGCTAATTTTGGTCAAATAAGCTCTTTTTGGCCAAAAAGCTCTTCAAAAAACTCTTTGCCAAACAGGATCATAGGTAGAACCTTTGAATTAAAAGCTGTCTAATCATTATATTACTTACCTTTTTTTATTATAGCTGCATTGTTACTATATAAATAAGTTAAATCAATGTTTCCAACTATATATTATATTTACTTTATTAGATCAATTAAATAATTTTTTTTAATTCCTCTGTTATTTTCTACATGATATATAGACGCTCATGAACAACCTTTTAAATGATTTTATTACTAGATGAACTTTTATCTTTCACAGTTCCCTGTTTTTTGTCTTTTCTGGATGGTGAACGAATAAGCTATTACTTCCATTAAGCATCTCTACTTGTCTTAATAAAATAATATCAACAAAATATTTTTGGAATTTTAGATTTAAACAATCTAAACTTTAGGAATTTGCTAGCTAATAATCCATACTTCCAAAAATATACAATAGTACTATGTACTTTGGGTCTAATGTGTCTCAATAATCTATACTAAGAGAATTAGGCGAGTAATGAGATGAAAATAGAGATACAACTAATAATATTTTTCGGGAATAGATTACTGAGACACATTAGACCCAAAGTATGAATCACCACTGTATATTTCATTAGTACCGATTATTAGCAAGCGAACTCCCCAAAGTTCAGAATTCCATGCTACTTTTATGCTTCCTAAGTAGCTAGATTTCCTCCTCTCTGGCTATTTTTCGGGTAAATCCTAGGAAATCTTAGCGGAGCCTGAAAATGCCATTGCAGTGCAGAGCTCTTCACCCTCCTCGTGAAGGGTTTTTGCGGTGTCTCTATAGTCTCTTAGTAGATGCAGATTCAGTCCCCTACGAGGTGGAATTCAGTTTTCAATGCAAAGTCCAGAGCAGACTTTTATGTAATGTTTGGTTACATATAATTAACTTTGTAATGCAAACAAGTTTGTAGTCGTGTTTTCATTACCTCGTTTGGTTGTATGAGAGTATTGCAATAAAAGAACTATCTTGTAATTATGATTGCCACAAACTAAGCAATAATGATTGCATTGCAAAGCTGATCGTATTATATTGTCATTACATTACATCCAACCAAACATCACAGTAGGGTTTGTAGTTGTCATGGAGAAATCTCTGGATATTGATTTCCATAAACTGAAGCTGACTCATTAGTAGTAAGAAATTATTAATTTTGACGAGCCAGCCCCAGAGAAAATAGATGAATAGATTGC
Organism: Carnegiea gigantea; assembly: GCA_029747015.1. Classification (NCBI taxonomy): domain Eukaryota; kingdom Viridiplantae; phylum Streptophyta; class Magnoliopsida; order Caryophyllales; family Cactaceae; genus Carnegiea; species Carnegiea gigantea. The sequence goes on from JAKOGI010002258.1 coordinate 61,980, forward strand.
ATTATGCTTAGTTGGGAAACTATTAACCAAAAATCAGTTCAACCTCAAAGTGATGAAGGTGACTCTTAAAACTATTTAGAAGCTCGCAAGACGGGTTCTGATCAAGGACCTAGATAAAAACTTATTTGCCTTTTAGCAGTGCACACTTCTGGATTAAAGCGTGTGATCTTCCCATGAAGAAAAAGATGTATGCTTTTGCTGAGTTTTTAGGGTCAAAGTTTCTGAAGATCAGGGTGGATGCGGATTATGTTATGAAACCTTTGAGGCGAGGGCTGAGAATTAATGTGGATGGAAAGCCAAAATGGATTAGTCACCAGTACGTGAAGTTGCTAGATTTTTGTTACGCTTGTGGACTGATGGGGCATGTATACAAGGGATGCAGCCAGTATGATCCAGGTATATTGGAACAGGATTTACAATATGACCCTAAACTGCATGGAACACCTCTGAAAAGAAAGCCCGGGGGGGGGGGAATGGCAGGAGGAGCGCCAAAAATTGTTGGAACTCAGGGGAGGAGAGAGTGCTGGTAGATTGAAGACAAAGTCTAGGATGGAGGAGCGTGTGTCAGGCAAGAACAGAGAGAGTACTACTCAGGCGAGCCCTCAACGTGCTGCAGCAGATATGGTCATAGGCGCTACAGGAAGAGATGCTGTGAAAAGGAAGCTATTTAATATAAAGGGGGGAAGTCAGGTGAAAGGAAGATTAGGTTGATGGTGGGAGGTAAAGGAGATGTTTCTGAAAATGCGGAGGTTGGATTAGACCAACCCTGCAAGTCACAATGAAAATCCTATGCTGGAACTGCAGAGGGTGTGGCAGCCCTCTAGCAGCTCAAGCACTCCAATGTTGGAGCAAAACATACAGCCTTGACATCATCTTCCTCTCCGAGACTATGTCAACAATTTGCAAGATGGAGAGATGGGAGCAAAGTTTGGCTTGAGAAATTCAGTTGGAAGTAATAGTAGAGGGAGGTCAAGAGGTTTGGTGATTTATTGGAGGGAAGGGGTGGATTTTTAGCTTATCTCTAGCACCATAAACTACATTATAGGGGACATCTTGGAGGGGGAGGAGGTTGTAATGCGTTTCATGGGCATCTATGGGTGGCCAGAAGGCAAGAATAAATGGCATATGTGGGCGCTTCTTCGGGAGAAAATGGGAGATCCATCTATATGTACTGTCGTAGGTGGTGATTTTATGAGACCTTATCTATTAAGGAAAAAAGTGGGGGGGTGGAAAGGGAGCAATGGCTGATGGATGGATTTAGAGAAGCCTTGATGGATTGTAATCTTAGATATTTGGGTTAATTGGGTTTGTGGTATACTTGGCAAAGGGGGAACAATGGACAATCATGTTTGCAAGAAAGGTTAGATCGTTTCAGGATGAATGATAGATGGAGTGTTCAATTTGTTGAGGCACATATGGAGAACTTCGTAAGATATAAATCTGCTGAGTACAGAATGCCCCAAGATCCCGAGAGCTAAAAAGAATTTCAGATTTGAGAAGATGTAGGTAGAAGATGAAGAAGATGAGCAAATTGTAAAGCAGGCTTGGTCACGTCATTTGGGAGCTCCTGTGCAAGCAGCAGCACATTGTACTTTGAAGCCAAGTGATTGGAGTTCTAAAAAATTCGTATACATTGGGAAGCATATTGCAGTGACGGAAGAAAAGCTAAAGAATGTACAAGGTAAACCGGCTTCTCAGAGGAATCTTGATGAGTGTCTAGTGCTGCAAATAAAGCTAGATGAGCTGCGCAAATAGTATGAACAACTGTGGTTCATGAAGGCACGTGTGAACCAGATCAAAGATGGAGATCACAATACCTCCTATTTTCACCACAAGGCAGCACAGAGGACGAGTAAAAACTCCATTCAACGTCTTATGAACGAAAATGGGGACTGGATTTGTGGTGGAGGAGGTATCACTCGCACCATCTCAGATTTTTACACCAAGCTTTTTGAGACTACTAATCCTGCATGACTGAGACGGTATTAGAAGATGTTCCTCAGGTGGTTACCCAGCAAATGAATGAAGGCCTGACTCACCCATACAGTCAGGAGGAGATTAGACCAGCTCTTTTTCATATGCATCCTACTAAGGCACCGGCCCCGACGGCATACATGCGCTCTTTTATCAGAAACTTTGGCACATAGTGTGGGTCGATGTCATTTCCCTGGTCAAGGCGGCACTCCCGGGTACATTGTCCCCCGTTGATATTAATAAGACATTGATAGCCTGCGTTGCAAAAATGAAGTCGCCTACTGGTGTGGTTGATTCCCCTCTATTAGCCTTTGTAATGTTTTGTATAAAATTGCTTCAAAGACTTTGGCGAATAGTCTTGAGGTGGTACTTCCTTCTTTGATCTCCTACAACCAGAGTGGTTCTGTCTCAGGACGATTAATTGTTGACAATAATTAATGTTTTGGTGGCACTGGAAGTTTTCCACGCTTTGAAATCAAAATCCAGAGGTAGAAGGGAAACGATGGCAGTTAAATTTGATGCAAGTAAAGCTTATGATAGGGTTGAGTGGAATTTTTTACAAGCTTTACTTCTCAAGATGGGGTTTGATCAGAATTAGGTGCAAATTATCATAAACTATATTTCTTTGATATCTTATTCATTTATTATTAATGGGACAGTTTGTGGTGATGTTGTTCCCAGTAGAGGACTCAGACAGGGCGACCCTATTTCGCCCTACCTATCTATCTTTGCTGCATAAGCTTTTTCAGATCTCATAACCAAGGCAGTATTCATGGTGCCAGAGCGTAGGAATGGACCTGAAATCTCTCATCTGTTTTTTTGTTGATGACAGTTTGCTCTTCACACGACCCACGCAACAAGAATGCTTGAAGATAGTGGAAATTATCAACCGATTTGAGGAAGCATGCCAAAAGGTCAATTTCGATAAGTTGAAGGTTTGCTTTAGCAAGGGAGTTGTCAGTACTAAATGGGAGGAATTAGCGATGGGTATGAGACTTGCAGAGAAGCACGCTAAATATTTGGGAGCCCCTACTATTGCAGGTCACAGCAAGGAGGAGATCTTTAAAGACCGAATGTGGAAGAAGCTAAAAGGGTGGAAAGAAATATTCCTCTCAAGGACAGGAAAGGAAGTTCTTCTCAAATCACTCATCCACGCCATGCCAACCTATTTAATGAATATTTTCAAACTCCTAGGAAACATTATTGAGGAGATGCAGCGATGGTGTGCTCGTTTTTTGTGGGCGTCGGTCAATGGCAAGAGGAAAACTCATTGGAAGATGTAGGAAGAGCTTTTTAAGCCTAAGTGCTTAGGGCGAATGGGTTTTAGAAGGCTCGATGTTTTCAAATAATGCATTGTTGGCGAAGCAAGGGTGGAGACAGCTTTAAGATGAGCATTCACTTCTCCATCGACTCCTAAAAGCAAAATATTTTCCAAAAGAGACTTTCCTGGAAACAGCATTAGAGCATACTCCTAGCTACCGGTGGCATAAAAATTCGGGAAGATGCTTGGTTAATTGATGAAGGGGGGAAATATGCTAATACACCAAAGCCAATAGTGACAATAGCATGAAGATGGTTAGCGAGCTAATTGATCATGAATTGGCAAGCTAGAAAGTGGATCTGGTCGAGCAACTATTCAATGAGCGTGATTAGAAGATTATTTTTTCAATTGCGCTTAGCACAACAACCCAAGGATAGAAGGGTATGGTGGCTCTCGGATAAAGATATATATTTGATTGATGAATCTGCCTATTTATTTGGGAGGTCGATTTATGTTGAAGACTTTGATAAATATTGGGCAATTATTTGGGACTCAAATTGGATACAAAGGTTAAACAGTTTTGATGGAAACCCGGCCAGTGCTAGCCTATCGACATATTTCGCAGCATGGCATTTATGCACGGTGCCAGAGTTACAATGAGGACCAATGGCATGCGATTTTTGAATGTGAAGCCATTAAAGCTGCATAGGAAGGGCTGGAGGATACGGTAGCTGGCATCAGGTCAAACGTTAATGCCCCTGGGGAGTTGATTGAAGCCTGCCATGTGCAGCTTGAGCACAAAACATTCTTGATATGTCTTACCCTGGCTGGCAGATTTGGTTTAGCAAAAATGATCAAATCTCTAATAGCAAGCAAACGCCTATTCGGTTGATTGTGGAAAGGGCTAAGGCCGCTCTCTACGAGATCCAACTGGCATAGAGGTCCTTCTTTCAGAAGATTATCATCGAATCCGACTGCTTGTGACTTATTTAGAGGGTGACCAAGCCTTCCCCTTATCTTAGGCTGTGTTTGGTCCTTAAAAAATTTGGTGGAAAGAAAAATTGAAGGAAAAAAAATATGAAGGAAAAAAAAGTAGGGAGATAATGAGTTTTTTTCTCTTATTTGGATTGAGAAAAAAATACAAAAATTTGGATGAGAAATTTAAATGTTAATGAATTACTTGAATCATGTTGATGTCATCTAAGTTGTGCAAGGTTGGAGTAGGTTAGGAATTCTTTTGGGAACTTTTTCCAAACTTTTCTCACAATTTTATGAGGAAAATTTTGTCACTTGTTTCTAATAATTTTTCCACCTAATTTTCCCCTAGATTTTTTTCTTTGTGATTTTCTCTAAACCAAATACAAGAAAAAAAGTTACTTTCCCAAATTTTTTTCTTTCCATCAAATTTTCCAAGGTTCAAACAGAGACTTAGTGATTTAGATTTAGGCCGAGTTCGGCAACAGTATTTTAGGTAGCGTTTAATGTTTAGACTAGGTCAATATACTAATTATTTAATTTTTAGTATTTGGTAAACTAATGTTTTGACTAACATTTCAAGTAGCGTTTAGCATTTTAAGCAGCATTTTTAAAAAGCTAATAGTATTAATGTTTGACATTTAAAAGTAGCGTTTCATATGTTTTAGTCAAAAAATATCCTTTAAAGATTTTATCTTTGGAAATTATCTATATCTTTTTATGTCAATTTACATTAATCAGCTAGCATAACAGTTAAATTTACTGAACACGTTAGTTTCAACCGCTAATCTAAACAGCTATCTGCTAACAGCTAAATTAGAAACGTTATCCGCTATCTGAACCGCTATCCGCTACCTAAACAGTTAATTTTGCCGAATAGGGCCTTAGGGCGTGTTCAGCAGCAATGTTTTGGGTAGCGTTTGGTATTTTAACTAAGTCAATACATTCATTAGGTAATTTTTAGTGTAGTTTTTTGACTAGCATTTCAAGTAGCGTTTAGCTTTTTAAGCAACATTTCTGAAAAGCTAATAGTATTAACATTTTGCATTCAAAAGTAGCGTTTCATATTTTTTTGCCAAAAAATATCCTTTGGAAATTTTATCTTGGGAAATTATCTCTATCCTTTTATATCAATTTACATTAATTAGTTAATCCAACAACTAAATTTACCGAACACATTATTTCAACTGCTCATCCAAACAGCTATCCGCTAACAGTTAAATTAGAAATGCTATCTGCTACCTAAACAGCTATCTGCTGCTTGAACCGCTATCTACTACTTGTACCGCTAATTTTGCCGAATAGAACCTTAGTTCTCGATGAACTTTTCTTTTACAGTAATGGCTTTTGTTTTTGTGACTGGAAACATGTTAAAAGGGATGGCAATTCCGCGGCCCATCATTTAAAAAAACTACTTATTTCTTTAAAAGAGTCCAATATTACATCAAATAAAGTCAAATATATGAAAGTAATAACAGAATTAGGATTAAAAAGATTTCATTAATAATAGAATCCAAACCTTCCCTATATATCACTCAAAAATTAAGCTACACCAAATGCAGCCTTTAATCAGGTCATTTAGATTTGTTTGTGAACTGAGCCTTTTTCACAGTCATTTAAGGGAATTTATTGTGTGACATTAACCATTTTGGCAACTTTAAAATAAAAATTAAAAAATAGTCAATTCTCCCTCAATTCAATTCATATTCCTGATAGTTGCCTCACTTTAAGGTCTAAAGTGGCTCCATAGAGAATAATAGATTAGCATGTAATCAGTTGCAAATATAATGGAGTATACATCAAAATATTGTGTGTCACTAGTAATCTTCCATCTTGCATCTCAAAACGCTGGAATAAAATTCAAAATCAAATTGCAACACTTTTACTTCCTCACTAAGCCATTCAATCCTCAAATTTACGCAATCTTCCATTTTGCATTTCAAAATGTTGGACCAAAATTCCACGTAAAATCGCAACACTTTTACTTCCCTGCTAAACCATCCAATCCTAAAATTTTAGCTTTGCCTTGTGTGATATTGCAACTTATGTTCATAAAAGCTCTCATTTGAACTAGAGCTAAGAAAGCCTCACCTGACATGATAATACGATCCGAACTCAACCTGAAGTTACAAAGAGAAACATGAACCAATCACGAACCGAACTAATTTCGTCCTGAAGTAGACACGATTTAACATTTTAGCTTCAAAACATGTTATTTTTCAATTTTGAGTAAATCTAAACTATTTTCAAGACTGACACAAATTTAACCCATTTATTAGATGGATCGACCTGAACTGACTCGTTGTCCAGCTCTAATTTGAACAAGCGACCTATTTTAGACCCAAGTAGTCAGACATCCTGCTTGCAGTGCTAAAGGCTCGTCATCCAAATGTAATTTAGCCTCTTTAATGCACGCTTTATTGCAATTAAATTGCTAACAGTATTAGATAGTTATGCAGCGGACTTTTTCTTACTGTATTGTTTTTATCTGGCTTTATAGCCCATTAATGTTTTTTTTTTTTTTCCCTAAAGGAATTATTTAAAGGGAAAAAGCTTTGGAGGTAGTAAGAGCGTGAAAGATAAAGTCACCCCCAGTCAAGGGAAAAGAAAAAAACACAAATAAAGTAAACAAATTTTGAAAATTAGTGCAAATGTTAAGTAGGTACAAATTCTGTTCCACCCAACTTTATTTTTGGTCCCACCATCCAATACCAACATGTAACTAAGTTAGCTAAGGGTTCAATTATTAATTGTCATTTTTGGATGTTGGTTCAGCTTTTTTTCATTTCCCTTTCACTATCTCATATGAGCAAATACCACCCCCCCTCAAATACCCCCCCCCCCCCCCCCCCAAAAAAAAAAAACAAAAAATAAAGGGGGAAGAAGCTACCTATTCAAATTGAATATGGCATAAACCTGAAGTTTTTAAACGCAGAACCAATAGTTGAAAACTTGAAACCAATTGATGTTGGTGGGTATTGTCTACAGACTAGATTAATTGATAATGAGAAACACGAGTTGATATTACTTACCCGAGATCTGAATTCAACTCATGCTTAGTTTTTGGGGTTGTCGAACCTTGTTGTGGGAGTGTTATAAGTTCACTAGCTCCTTCAGTAGATCCTCATATGTAACTGAAAACCATAACCAGCATCAGCAATAGGAGTGAAGACATACTAAAGAGTGGAGAGATCTAATCTTCTCTTTTCATGCAAAACAGCATTCACTGGTGTATTCTATAGATGGGTAGTTTATTTACCCTTGAAGCAATGGAGAACAAAAGCCATAAATTCTTCTAACTCCTCTCAGTTACAATTTCAGATCATTCAACATCCTTGGTAACACTATAACTCTGACAACCAATGACGGCACAATATGGATCCTACTGCAGCAGGCTCTGAAGAGATCAGGGGGTGTGCAACCTTGCCTCTAACAATAGCTTACGGAGAGATTGTTTTCAAAAGAACCACGAAAAATTTTGGTATAGCATATGCGTGGGAGCAGTAGTAGGAGGATTAATAGCTATCAAAACAAAAATAAGCTAGAGACTACATAGGAAGTCCTTACCAAGCAAACAGCCTTCAATTTCTCTAAGATCAGTACTCATACAAGTCTTTCCTCATTAACTCCAATTTTCAAGATGCTTCCACCAGATTCAGGTTCAATTACCACAGCAGGTTCCTCCATTGCTGTTAAGACCGGATGCTCTTCTATCTTTGACAGCTGTACTGGTATCACTTCTGAAGTCTTGAACATAAAGTTTAGCACAGCTACAAAATGGGACAGAGATCACCTCCATACTGACAGAAGTAGACCAGGTCCTCTCAAATGGCTCACAGAAGAGCCTCTCGTTCGACCACCATCTACTCTGGATTCCGACAAAATATTCTTTTGCAAGATGAAATACATGCAATCTTGACCTGAGGACTGAGTGAGTCATATCAGAGAGAAAAAATCAGCATCATGAAATCCAACATTCTTATACCTTCGGCAGACATAACTCTATGTATGGGCACTGGCTCCTAAAACAGTTACCAGGCTAGGTCCCAAGCCATGACTTTGTCTCTGATTGGAGATGTGCATACGTAATTGACACCATTTTCAATCTTTCTTCCCCCCCCCCCCCCTCTTTTGTGGCCTGGACAGTGCAAAAGGAGGAACAAATGCAATATAAGCAGACTTCAAAACTTTACTGCACCCGAACATACTTTAAAAGCTGAGCGGGCTTACACTCATTCTACCGGCCCTCCCTCAAAAGTCTCTTCCTTTTTCCTTCTCTTTTTTGGGGGGGGGGGCGGGGGGGTTCTACAGCTACTTGCTTACAACAAACCACAATACAAATATGTTGTGACATTGGAAATGTCATGGCCAGAACAGGAACTTTCTCACAAGTCAGAACCCTGTCCATTCTGCGCAGGACCCACAACATGGGGAGGGAGATGAAAATTAACCACCTCCCATGACATAGGAGGCACCCAAAAGCTGCAAGTGAGAGAACAAGGTGGATATTATACATAAACAACGAAACCATCTTTCGGGTATAAACAATGGAATTGACCCAAATGGTTTGCATTGTGTGCATACAATCATGCATTTGTTTGCAACACATCTGGTATTAAGCTATAGAGCCAAACTATCTCTACAAGGACCCAAAAAAAGAGCAAAAACACACTGCAAGCACGAACAAAAAATTTACCATAGCCCAGGGTGAGTTGAGGGGGTCACCAAATCTAACCAATGACAAAAACCTTTTAATCCCCCCTCCCTTTGGGTGGCATGGATTGGATTATTTGGATGACAAGTAGCTCCCATTGTTCAATGTAATCAGTTGCCATCGAGTCAAACAGAAAATGATGCCAGCCGTACTGGATCATAGCTCTGAATCCTCGGCAACAGTTGGAAGTCCACCTTCTTCAGTAAAAGATGGATTAAGAAACTTCGCAACAAAGGCCCACAACTTATAGACATCCTCGAAGTTAGTCAGAAAGCTAAGCGAAGCAGTGACAACCTCCACTCTGAAGAACCCACTTTTACCATCATGATTCCCACTTGCCATAGGCTTGCACAACGTAGTCTCTTCAATGCTTGAGGCCCCACCATTCTGATGCCTTGCATAATCCATGACTCTGACATGACTGAGGATCCCAACACCTAGATATATACCTCGTGATTCAGCCAGCTTTTGGACTGCTTCAGGATTTACAAATCCCTTGTTTCTATCCCTCACATTGAAAGCCACTGCTGCACCTCTTTCGTACTTTATTTTGGGTCCATAGATCTGGACTAAAGGCATACTTTTTTCTCCATCTGGGCTGAGCAATCTTAACTGAAGTAACGAAGTAACTAGCCAATTAATCAAAAACCGCAACCTAGATGTAGTTCTATTGAGACCCAGCATATTTATATGATCGAGATGCCGGCATATTATCTCAGGTTCCCTCCTGTCCAAGTCCTCTTGTTCATCACCATACTCTCCGTCACTTGAGAACTGATCATCAGCGATACTAGTCGCAAAAGTGTCCCCTGCGTCCCAGCGATGGCTCAGGGGATCTCTGCGATTGTTCTCGGTATTGAAAGACACCCTTGTTCCCCTGCTACCAAATTCATTTTCTTCCAAGCATACTAAGCGTCCACCAGCAATTCTATTACCATCCCTCCTACCCAGTAACCTGAATTCACCCTCTGTTTCTCTTCTGATTGCACTTCCCTTCACGTCTGAGCAGATTGTAGAGGTGGACCCATTCATAAGACCAAAAGTCTGAGATGGAGAGGAATGATTGAAAATAGAGCCATTAACAGAACAATTTAGACTTCCTTCTTCATACTCTTCTTGGGTCTCACTAATATGAGACAGCTCTGAGTGAGCAAAACTTACTGCTGCAGGTCGTCTCTCTTCATGAAGCCCATTGACATTTTCTGTTCCACGTGAAACGGATTGAACAGCAGCATCAAATGATATCATTTGTCGCTCCTCATGTGAAGGGCTTTTATGTTCAGAAGCGGACTTAGGAGATACTTTCTTGGTGCTCTTCCTGCCTGCAAACCACAAGGATGGTGATGGAGCTGAAACCTGTTTGTCAAGATGGCCCGCGTTGTCATGACCCGGACTTTGACCTAAGTCAATCCAGAAGGAGTTCTCAGATGATTCATCCTCACTGAAGGTGGGACTCTTCATCAACTCCCCAACCGATATGCTTTCAGTTTCTTCAAATATAGTGCTTGTGCCATCTCTGTCAGAACTGTTCTCATGCTCTATTTCAGCTTCGAACACATCCCTCACTTGAGCAGAAGTAAATGCACCCGAGAAAGCAGGCATTTGTGATCCCTTCTGTGTGTTGGTACTTTGACCTTCATCTTCAGCATTCTCTTCATCAGGGATCCCAATCAATCCGTCAAGGCCATCTATTGAGTCACCCAGATACTGTGGGAAGATAGGGGTTATCTTCACCATTCCAGTTCCAGTGAACCCTGATTGATTTTGGAGGCTTGCCAAAACAGATTTTTTTATCAACAAGCACCCAAAGCCGGTAGGATCATAACCAAATACCCTGTAGAATGACGTGATTATGAAATCCGGACGGAAGAGGGACAATCCTAGGGAATCCATGTCCTTGGGACCTAATGAACCAGCATCAAGCAACACATGCCAATTGTTCTGCTGGGCCAATGCCATCCACTGGTACGAGTACTTCGCACCAGTCACTCTGGAATGAACAGGGAACACAAAAAGACCATTAGCCAAATCCTTCTTCCTCCTCTTCTTGCTCGAGATTTGCTTCCTCAGATCAGTTGAGCAAAGCTTAAGAGTGGGCCATCTAAACCAGGCACTATAAACTTTGGCACCCTTTTCTTTGGCAGTTTGAGCCATCCAATTCACAGACTGGCTCTCATGATCAAACATGGTCAACAATTTCTTATTGGTGTGAAAAGGGTAAGCTTCAGCCAGCAATTTAAAGGCAGAACCTCGGCTAACAGTGAAAACAATGCCATACTCATTCTCAGGGATGTTCAGATAGTCCATGATTCTAGTCTTTATATCATTTTCAACAGTGCCTTTCTCAGCACCTCCATACAGCACATGATTACTCAAATTACCACTCATCTCAGACAAGCTAAAAGTCATGGAATCCCAATAATAGAGAGCCTGGAGATAAGAAAATAACCCAAATCCACAGTAGTCAAGAAATACCTTTGGGACTGGACCCGACAGGTGCGCATATTCATCTGACCTCAACTTGTCAATCATCTCGGAAGATTTGTACTTGGGATACATGGTGAGGAACTTGGAGAAAGCCTCACAAAGTTGAGGGATGGACTCCTCAGACTCAAATGTACACTCAGCAGCCAAAGCAGTTGCTCTGAGGAACTCCCTTTGAGCTCGAAGCCTTGCCAAGGATCTCGAACGGCCAAGCCTCTCATCTTCCTTGGAGTCGGACTCAGCATCATCCATGTCTTGGGTGGATTTAAAAAGAGACCCATTTTCAGATGCTTCTTCAAGAGCTTCTCTAAGCTTGCTTTCTTGCAATTTCCTCACAATTGAGGAGCTCCTCTTACTCTCATCATCAAATTCAGACGCATCCTTCCTTCTGCTCTTTTTGTCCATGATAAGAGAAGCACAATGGGAAATAGGTTTCCATAGTGATAGATGCATCAATGCTAAGCTCGATCCTCCCTTAAAAGAAGACAGAAAACCTCCAACAGAGAAAACTCCAGTTTCAGGCTTCACCAACTGGCCACAGGCTTAGGCCCATCTAGCACAAAGAATCCTATACAACAGCAAAATTCAAATTCAAACCTAGCAAAATGAGGCTTCACAAAGAATGAACGCACAAAGCCATACTTTCACAAAAACAAGGTTTTGGTTTCAGGAGGAAAAGTAACACGGTTGCAGATGCTTTTCCAGTGTGGAGATTTGCTTTGCCAAAACAAACAATAACCCAGAATTGGAATTCCCCAGCGGGAAAACAATGCAGAGAGGGCCACAAAGATTCCAAAGTACAAATAATTGATAATAAACGGGGTCAGCAAAAACCCTAGACAAAGCTCACTCACTCTGATTCTAAAAACCCAGAAATTGATACACCACATTTTATTAAATAAAGCTGTCAAGAAACATATAAACAATAAACAACCCTAAGTTAAGATAGAAAAAAAATTGGACCACGGTAGGACATATTATTTAAAAAATGCAAAGAAAGAGCTCATTGCATTTTGACTTCACACCCGTATTGGAGAAACTCAGACACACTGAGAGAGAAAAGGAGAGGGGGGTTCAGCCCCAAAACCAACCTGAGGTGGGAAGTAGAAGAAAAACCTAGATCTCCAAATGCTTGAGAGAGTTTGAAAAAACCTCAAAATCAATTCTTGAGAAGAGGCTCACACGTTTAGAGCATTTACACCTTCAGAGCAACAACATTGATTGACCCATCCATTAGATCAATTAGGTGAACACATAGAGCGCAAGTTCACAAGGTTTGAGCAAGGAAAGAAGACAGCCCAGATGGTAGGGCAACAAGGGCACCCTTTTTTTCTCTCTTTTCTTTAGCCTGGAAAGCAATAGGGCAAAGCTGCCCACCAAATATGTTGGCCACTTTCTTCCAAGGGTCAAAATGCAGATAGACCTGTGAGGCTCTGATTGTTAATCATGAACACTTTTTCTTGATTGATTGGTACCGTAATTGATTGGTTTTGGGGCCAAATCCACCTCTAATTGCACCCTTTTTTGACTCCTGTAAAACAACAATTTAATGCTGACCCATCTCCCCATTTCTATCTCTCTTTCTCGCGCTCACCCCTTGTAGCTTGGCGGCAGTAGCAGGCAGCAGCAAACAAAAACAGGGTTTTGGGAAAAGACAATTGACTTTACAAAACAGTAAACATTTGCTCTTTAGCAATCACTGCTTTTTTGGTTTTTTAATAGTTAGCACTAATAATAAGTCGACTGACAAGATAGTACAATACAATGAATACATGTGAAAAAACACTTTGGTTTGGTGGATGCCAAATCTGTTTCATTAATGCTGTTTGCTGGATGGGGCTGTATCTCAAAGGTTAGTGTTGTTGAATTGACTAGCTGCTATTGTTGCTGATACTTGGGAGTGAGATGCCCGCCTAATTGTTTAAATTGTAATTGCAGTTTAGCATCCTTTGTAGTAAATTAGTAATTGTTATTTAGATCATGGGACTCCGCTAATCTTATTTATATGAAAATTGTATTTGTATGAAAAGTATTTTGATAAAAGAGTTGTTTTCTATTTACATTCAGGGGCAAAAGAGCAAATAATTATGAGTCGATTTAGATTGGTAAGATCTTTAATTTGATGCTTTATTTTTTATGGAAAAGATGAGGGACTGTTAAGCTAGTTTAAATGCTTTTATAATGGTATAACAAGCATATTTCTTATCTACTCAATTCTAATCTACTCAATTCTAGTCGAATACAAAAATTTATGCGAATTCTTAAAATATAAAACAGAAATATTCAAAGAATGTAAGACCTTTGTAGTAAATATTTTCCAATTTTGACTTTGTAAAGAGATATAAATGAAGTAATTCGTACCATAAATAAAATTGCTCACAGAATCTCTTTTCCTTAATCAAACAGAGCTCAAAAGCACAAAGTGCCAAATAAGAGAATTCACTACCATCCAAGAGAATCTAAGACCCACACAGGCTATGCACTTTATAACCTAGTAAATAGGGATTCAAACCCTAACAAAAGGCAACAAGTAATGAACGCACACAAGAGTACAAAGTCTTCCAATTCCAATAATGACTAACAAAATCATAAACTCCCATCACAGTCCCTTTCTCTCTTATAGTTCCTTGTCCTTCCTTACTCTATTCACCATCTTCTCCCTCAGTTCTCAATGACCAACTCCCACTGGCTTTCTCAGAAAGCAAAGTGGGGTTTAATGCTGAGGCCTTCATCTTGTGATTTGAAGTCACATGTTCTGCTCTCATCAGTCCTCTAGAGGAGATTGAAAGCCAAAACAAAGCGACACAACATGTTAGTCCATAGTACTCTCCAAAAAGTGCTTGCCATCTTGTCACGTTATCCCATCTCCATCAAACATTATACAAATTGTTACATATGGATGGCAACATTCCCGTATGATCTTAGCATTTCATTTCCAGTCATAGAAAGGGGGAGTAAATAAAATGATCAGTAGACAAGACGACTCGATGACAGGCTATTCAAATTGCACTATAATAGCCTCCTCCACCACCGTCCAACCATGGCCATTGGAAATCCCTTCACCTGCCTTCTGAGAGCAGCTCTGTAAAACAAACCCACAAACACTCATTAGCTGGCAAAGTTTACAACAATATAAGAATGCAAAACCCTAACCAAAGTCATGGAAAGATAATTCACAAATTCTGCTGAAATTACGCAATCGTTCCCCTAACCAGTCAAGATTAGCAACAAGAGAAGTTTGGTTACCGTAGGGTTCAGGCTCGGTGGTGAAAGTATTGCAAATCATGCAGTTTACAAAACCAAGATGAGTTTGTAGATGAGAAAACAATAACATGCATATCTGCTGGCCGCCAATAATCTGAAGAGCACATAGCAGCTCAGTCCAGCATATAATGCTTAACGAAGAAAGATTACACTGACATGGCTAATAGCTATCTCACCAGCAATTAACCATTGCTGTTATCCAGTGGGGGTCAGGCTGGCATGACCAGCATAAAGCTTTTTCTTAGCTTACACATGCATATGATTGTGCTGATTATAGCTACAGGGGGACCTCCATATTTAGATGGGACCCTTATGTAGAGTCCCCTCATTACCCCCGCCCGTTTCTTTTTCGGTTCTGACAGGTAAGACGTATTCTCAAGGCAATCCATCAAGTTCCATATGGACGTATTAAAATTTCACCTAATCTATGCCCAGTTTTGAGGGGCATAATTCATTTGATTTCCCACAAAAACGATAGCCTTAAGATATGAAAGGTATAGACATATAGTTCGGCTACAACTGTTAAGCACACTAGATATGTTCAACAGACTTTGGGCCGAACAATCACTCCTCCAAACACCCAGCCCACATCACTCAAACCACCCCCCCCCCAAAAAAAAAGAAAAACAAAAAACAAAAGCGAAATAAACAAAGGAGGTCTAAAGGAGTGAACCATATGAAAGGAGAGACTGAAGTGCCAGGAATATCTAGATGGCATCTTCAAAGAAATGATAAGGAAGAATTCAATTTTTAAAAATTTTAAAAAAAAAAGTTGAGAGTGGGCAAATTTCCTATCCATTTCCAACACAGCTAGAACAGACAAAGGCTTCAAAGAAATGACAAGCAAGAATTCAATTTTACAAAAATGAGAGTGAGAAAATTCCCCATCCATTTCCAACATAGCTAAAAGAGACAAAGGTGGGAAGTTGTTAACATTTGGACAATAATGCCAAAATCACACCAACTGTTCTACATTTGTGATCTTGTGAATAGGAGAGAGCTTATCATTCCTTTTATGCCAGGAACTCATAAATCAACATGTCAGCAATATTTAAAAGAGAAAAGAAAAGAAAAAGTTGACATTGATGTCGGAGGTGTTGGGTTGCATGAGCTTATTAGGGCTAAAAGAGCTTTCTGGGGTAATTTTGATTGTTTTGACCGGTCAAATAGCTAATTGCAATGCTTGGTAAATACCTATTTGAAACAGTTATTTTGCCCCAAATAGCCCTTTTTGAAAAGGCTATTCCAAATAGCCTTTTTAAACAGCTTTTGTATAAATGACCAAATTACCCTAGACCTTGGAGAAATTGCATATGTACATCAAACCTTATGTACATATTACAACAACCTTGGAGAAACTTGGAGAAAAATCATCATATGATCAACTTATATAGTATAATGAAAATTATATTACTTATATTTTACTTGTTTTTGATTCTCTGTTGAAATGGGTTGCTTAATTTATTTTGATTTACCGATTCTTTTACAACCATTGTAAAAAATATATCTTTTAAAAAATTACTTACATTGGATATTGTTGAAACCTTATGTACCTATTACAATAACCTTGGAGAAAAATTATCATATGATCAACTTATATAGTATCATGATAATTATATTACTTATATTTTACTAGTTTTTTATTATTTGTTCAAATGGGTTGTTTAATTTATTTTACTTTACCAATTCTTTTACAACCATTGTAAAAAATAGATCTTTTAAAAAACTGCTCACATTGGATATTATTGACACCTATTGGCTACTTGTACCTATAATTACAAGTAAAATAAGTCTATCTAAGTGGGCAAATAAAGTCCAGAATAAACTATACTTAATTAGTATTTTTTTTTTCATTTTATAAAATAATTTTAAGTTAAAATATTAATTTAGATTAATAGAAGGTTGAGATTATAGGATAATAATCAATGATCTTAATGGACTCCACTATGGTGGTTATCACTAACAGCAACTACTGTAGAAAAAATTCATGGGGCATTAGAAAATAATGTAAATTTCAATGCATAAAAAATGGAAAAATCATGTCTAATAAATAACACAAGAAGATTATAAGACATAGGTAACAATTTAAATAGATAGTAATTGAAAATAAATTGAGATAATTAAATAATGAATACAAACGATGTAGAATAAATAGGAAAATTGGGGTTTTTTTGTTGGTGCTTAAGAAAATTAGGTTTTATGAATAAAAGTAATCTATACATATGACAAAAACTTCATCATTGTTAAAAAGAAAATGAGATGATCAATAACTAAAAAATCACGTTTAATTAAATAGTAAATTAGAGAACTGGCATACATAAAAAGAAACACCAAACATATTTTCCAAAAACAGCTAATTTTACCAAATGATTTTTTGGAAAACAGCTAATACAAACAGCTAATACACATAGTTGATTCAAACAGCTAACAACTAATATAAACAGCTAACCGTTCTTTGCCAAATAGGGTCCTCATCTAACATCCCCCAACCCAGCCTATGGTCATGAACAACATGCTCGGCCATTAAAAAAAAGATGCTTTAATCAGATCAATATAGAATATGTGCCAGCGAAGCAGCAGCTTGATTCATCTGTAGTCATGCCATTTAAAGCTAATTAAACAGGAAATTATGAAAGCAGACTGGTTTGCACCTTAGAACACGTGTACACTAAAAGTGTCAACCAACTCCAGTTCTCCAGTAGGTCCTTTTGCTGACTAGTAGCTCCTTCCTGTAGAAAATACACTAATGAAGGCATCAACTGCATCTCGTAATGCCTTTGTTCGCCACAAAGGCCGCATGCTCCTGGGTTATTGACATTTCCAGTAGCTATTAAAGGCTTCCCCCCAAAGGAATACCTGATCAGAAAAGTTTTTTGAAAGATTAGAAAGTAGGACAGCTGCAAAGTAATATGAAAAAAGTACAAACATATCAAACATGAACTACAACACCAGAGGGGAAAAAAAAAAATACTGAAAACCACTACGTAATATAATTCAGGAAGCACCTCGTGGACCACAAATCATCCCCGAACCTTTAGGACATTGTTTCACATAATTAAACTACTACAACGGTTGAACTCACCAAACCAAACTCTGCCTTGAAGTCCCTTCATGGCAGGGCAAAGGGCCCAGGATGACACAACTGAACTGCAGCAAAGTTTAAAGGCCAGATTTGTAAGGTGTTCAGCATACACCATTCCTCAATGGAAGAGGTAGGGGATAGATTACTCAAAATTTTTGCTTTAGTCTAACATAATCCTTTTTTTTTTGGGGGGGGGGGGGGGAATTGCCCAACCATGACATTCAATGGTCTAGAAAGCAGATACATATTAACAGTAGGACATGCCAACAAGAGATTGCCCAAAAGATAACCAAAAATCTAGATATTCCAATTTCCTACAAAGTTTTGACTTTTTAGCAACCAGGCTAATCATTATCACAAGCACAAAAGCAAGACTGGATAATCTAACCTTTTTATTCCAACAATTTATAAGTCCTAGACTCCTAGAACTTCAAGAGTCATAGCATAGATATAGGGCAGTGGAAGTGTGGAACAGATCATATCGTAACTGAACACATTGAGATCAATAGCAACAGAAACAACCTAGCGATGACATAGCCGGAGCTTCGAATCACCAATTAAAGATTGAAAAACAAAGCCCCCAAAATCCAACTGATCCAAATATAAAAAGACCATGTCCTGTGACATCTACGTATTTATTTTCCTTTCTTTTGATATGAAACACCAATAGTACCAATATAATGGGATAGCAGCTCATGCCCCATTGGTGTCTTTATGTCTCTAATACAGAGCAGAAAAATCTAGAAAGCACGAGTAGATAATGTAAAACTACAGCCACTGCCATCAAGATCAAACACACTACTCAAGTTTAGTAAAGGTTCTTCACCTGAAACATTGCTGCGGGCAAGCATCCAGTCGTTTCTTGAACTTAAGGTAAGTCCTGTCTGCATTCAAAGCTTTGTCATACTCATAGCCTTCCTCTTCCCAGACTTCTCCTGGTGCTTGATCATCCTTATCCTTCTGATCTCGGTTCTCCTCTATCGATAGTGATGAATAACTTGAACAGACAGCAGCCAGATCCTTGGAGGATCCATCTGTTTGACTGTATATATAAAAGCAAGGCAGAACTGCAATCAAAAACGCATGAGAATATATAACACTTTAAGATAAATGCCGTCACTAGTTCACACATGAAGGCATGGTCAAAAGCAATCAGCCCACAACCACATTAGCAAAAGCTAACAGGAAAAAACGAACAAGATAATGCTTTCCCAAGAATGTAATCAATAAAATTTTGAAGGATGCTTGTTCAAGGTTGTTCTCTCTTTGCCATAATTATGTGAGGCAAACACAAAAATTCAAAACATATCATGCAGCAAAGTTATTTTGATCATATTTACCTGTGGAATCAAGTCATTTATTCTTTTCACCTGAGCTTCTAGTGTGAACAGATAATGGAAAGATAATATGCCCAGGAATATTCCTGAGACAGAAGTGAGCTATCTCAAAGAGATTGAAAACCTTACCAAGCATATTAGCATCAACTTCCCTAGTTTTTGAGTTCACTGACACAGATTTTCCACTAGTCTCAGCTTGTTTCTTGCTGGTCTGTTTTGCTAAACCAGAAGCAAGGCTTGCAGCTTCTGAAAGAGCCCTACCCAATTCCTCCATGTTGATATTTTCATCTCCATGATCTTCTCCATCTGATCCAAAGGAGTACAGATCATCCCACCATTTAGAATTTGAAGCTGAAGCAGATGAGATGCCTGAAGGGGCTGCTTCTGAATTGGCAGCTTCTGCTTCCTCACGCTTGTCAGGTTTCTGAACACGAATAGCACGCCAGCTATAAGGTCACAAGGAAGATTAGATGCATGAGGAAAAACATGCAAGGTGTCCATTTTAACCATAAACAAAGATACTAACATCAAGAAATAGAATACCTCCCACAGTGTGCGTCCGTGCAGCCAAAAACAAAGATCACACGCTCTTCAATCGTCAAAACACCGCTTGAAATTGGTGCATACACCTGTACAAAAGGGTGTTGTAACCGATGTTTGGGGGGAAAAACAAACAAAACAAACTGAACTATAATATGGCTGAGTGAAATACCTGTGAGACAAGACATAGATCACTTCTGCAGGTCCTACATTTAAGCAGATCATAATTTAAAGAAGACTTGGGAAACGGCCAGTCCTGTGAGAGGAAAAGCAACCCACTAACCAATCAAGATATGAACATGCAGAGAACACGAATACAGAAGCTATGGAAGAAAATATCAAAAGATGGTACACAAATGGCGAGAAACACTTACAGGAAGACCGCCAATTTTACTTGTATAATGATCAGCTGCCTCTAGATAATCATCAGCCCATGGTCCTGGCAATCCAAAGATGACCTCCCTCATAGCTTACTTTGCCTGAATACAAACAAGCACTCACATTGGTAGATTCCTTAATCCTATATACAGCCCATGGTCCCGCCAATTCTCTGTCTTCTCATTGTTTCTTTCTTTTCTCACTTTGTTTACTGAGGTTCTTCATCCCATTCTTTTTATTTCAATCAACAAAATATCTCCATGATTTTGCAAAAGTTCTTACACAGAATTACAAAAACTTGACATGGGTTTGAGTCCCCCCCCCCCCCCAAAAAAAAAAACGCTTTTTAGCTCTCTATCTGGTATTTCAATTGATAGAGAAACTCAATCAACCTTAGAACAAAAATTTACAAAATCATACTTTAACAAGCAACAATAACATATAAAGACAGATGAAACTCTAATCAGGAAATTAAGATAGACAAATGCAAATAATGGGCCAAAATCTAACCTGAAAATTGCCACAACCGGTAAGTCCTGAACCGTGAGTGGTGACTGATATCAGAGAGTGAGAGACGACTGCCGCAAAACTGCCTTCTTTGAGACTTGACTAAGAGCAGAGAAAAAAAGGTGACGAGCTTCAATTGCGTCTCCGGCGACGGAGGAAGCTCTGCGGAGCCAGAATGAGACGGGAGAGTCCGCGAGAGAGAGAGAGAGAGAGAGAGAGAGAGAGAGGCGCTATGCAACTGTGTATGTCACTGTGGCTGTCAAAAGCTTACCCGACACGATTATCGCGCCGAACCGAACACGAAATTAGGCGGATTTGGGTAAAGATTTTCAACCCGTTTAATTAAATGGGTTGACACGATTAACCCGTTTAATTAAACGGTTTAGATTCAGGTTGAAATTTTCGACACGAAAAAATACCTATTTAACCCGTTTAAATAAACAGGTTAAACAGGTCAATCCGTTTATCCATTTACAGTAACTCATTTAACCCGTCTAACCCGTTTATCGGTATATAATTATGTGTAGTTTTTTTGAATATTTTTGGGGGCCATTAAAATTTTAATTTTCAGATTTTTGGCTGGGGGTGGGGAGTTCAAATTTTATATTTTTCACATTTTTTGTTCCTAAGCCCATAAAGCCCACCCTATCACGTGAAAACCCTAGATATAAAAGGCTTCTTGCCTTCTTCAGTTCTTCATTCGCAATACCACCCCTCCTTATGGAGTTAGAGCTTGTTTGAGTTGCTTCAACCTTCAGTCGCCCCTCTTATATCCTCTCTACTGATCCGATCTCCCCATTTCCTCTCCACTCCCCTTGCCCCATCTCCTCGCTACTGATCTCTAAGACTTACTGATCTCCTCAGAAGCCGGTTCGTTGAGTAGTTGGTATACCAAGAATTCATGTAATCATATATTGCTTACAAAGTGTCCAGCTACAGCCTCAGGCTCACACACATGTTCATTTAAAGTTTGAAATTTAAGTGGGTTAAACAGGTTAAACAGGTAAGTGGTACCTGATTCTGACCCGTTTAACTTAAACGAGTTAAATAGGTCAAAATCAAGTTGACCCGTTTAAATGTTAAACGGTTTCAGGTTGGATTTTTCAACCCGTTTATTAAACAGGTCAGGTTCAGGTCGGGGGGTTTTCAACCCGTTTAACTTCGACCCGAACACGAATCTGATCCGACCTGACCTATTTGACAGCCCTACGTATGTGGAACCCTTTGGTATATGGTCCGTTCGGTTGTATAAATATAATTGTATAATTAAGCCTATAAATTATCCATCTTAGACGTCATGTACAAAAAATTAAAAAATTATTGGATTTTATCTCACTAAAAATATTTTATAGTTCACTAAACTGTGCTGCTGTGCATCCAATTTCACTTACTAAAAATAATGTATGCCTCGCTAAAATATTTTAGTAGGTTGAGACACAATTTTAGTGAGCTAATATGCACTTTTAATGAGCACATATGTCGAAACTAATGTATCTTATGTACCTAAGTTTCACTTAGTAAAAATACTATATAACTTATTAAACATACTATTGTACTAAAAAAATATTATTGTGAATCTGAAACTCACTAAACTATATTCTAATTATCTATATTTTTTTTGTGAGCTATAATATTTATTTACTGAGTTTTTATATCATATAACCGGTTGTAAAGAAGCAATTGTATAATCGAATTTCAACTCACTAAAAATGTATAGCTCACTACAATACTTGATGGGCTGAGACATACTTTTAGTGAGCTAATACATACTTTTAATGAGCGGATAGATTAAACCAATGTATCTTATGTACCCCAAGTTTCACTTAGTAAAAATACTATATAACTTATTAAAATGTGTTATTGTACTAAAAAAAAGTTATTGTGTATCTAAAACTCACTAAACTATATTCTAGTTGTCTATATTTTTTTAGTGAGTTGTGACATATATTTAGTGAACTATGACATATATTTAGTGAGTTATAACATATATTTAATGAGTTGGACTATATTTAATTAATTCACTACATTTCTATTATACTCACAAAATATAATACAGACACCCTTAGATCATAGTAAAAAATGATTGAGTTATAACATAACCCAAAAACTTGACAATATTATTTGCTAGCTATCTATACTATTCTTTTTAGTGAGTTATGCTATTTATTTAGTGAGTTATGATAAATATTTAGTGAGCTATAAAATATATTTTGTAATCAATATGATTTAGCGTGGAGTACTAATAAATCATAATAAAAAATGAGTGAATAAACAATATAATGTACAATTTTAGTTAGCACATATACTTTTTTATTCATATTCTAAGGTATGATATATTCGTCTTTTAGTAAGTTACGACTTATATTTAGTGAGCTATAATATACTTTTAGTGAGCTAGATTATATTTGTATTATACTATATGCTTCTATTGAATAAAAATACGGATAATAAATATACAAATTTTTAATTAATATTTACCATAAAATTAGAATTTTTATACAAAAATAGTGAACATGGATCCATAATGTAAATACAAGTGTATGCCTTAATATTTCAATGGAATAATTTAAAAAAATAAGGATTTTTTTTGAAATGCGCTTAAAAGACTTTTAGGACGAAAAAAATAATAATTAAAAAATAGGCTTTACTTTTACCACAAATTGAACTCATGACCTCACTAGTTTGAGTAAAACACCTTTGCCACTCCACTACTCACCCATTCCTATTATTAGTGCTGATTATAATTAATATTGAACCGGAACAAATGGCAACCCGGTGCACAAGCATCCCGTGTTCACGCAAGGTTCGGAGAAGGGCCCAACCCCAAGAGGTGAATTGTGGGCGGCCTAACTTGACTTTATCAGTGGTTGATTCCAAGGCTCGAACCCGTGACCTTTTGATCACACGGAGACATCCTTACCGTTGTTCCAAGACTTCCTTTCTAATGTTGAACCGAAGCACCTTCTGTATAATTTGCAGCTGGTAGTGGACCCGAGTGCATAATTGAGTTGTCCACCCGGTTGTACATAACAAACTGCGATGTGGAGCAGGGGGCTCAGGTTTCTTAGGCCTTTTTTAAAGATTAAAAAAAAAAAGTTTGCAGCAATATTTTGGCGCATGAACAATGCAAGAGATTCATTTTTTGGATCATTGGAGGCATTTTTTTTCCAATGATAAGGTAGCATTTTTAAATCCATCCGATTTATAAATTGTCCATTAAGAACCTGTTCTTTTCGTTGGTAAATTAGGATTGGCAAAAGAGCGAAGTTAGTTAAACGAATTGAAGTTGGTATTTTCTTTTTTTAAGTGAATTAAAATAGGTTGAAGTAGGTTGAAATTAATATATTTTTTATGTGATGAATGTGTTTTTTGGGATTATGACACCAAAATCGACCATGATTGGGCCTGCTTCGGCAATTGCTTTGGTTTTTTAAACTATTTAGAAATTTGCAAAGCATGGGCAATGAGACCAACCAGTTAGTCTAGTCTTTTGCTCTCCATGTTATTGACAAGGAAAAATCTATGAAGGATTTTCTATCACCAATTTGGAGAAAACTGTCATATCGAATGCTAGATTTGCTCTTTGAATGCAAAAGGAGAAGACATGAAATATAAATTATTACTTATTACACAATTGCAACCGTAGGATTTTTACCAAGTAAAGTTATGTCGTTACAGTTGCATTGGTTCGTTGTTATTGATTAAGTAATAATGACAAAAACTTCCATTGTCATTATATATGATAACGATTAAGATATTCAAGTGGTCGTTAAAAATATTAACGACGCGACCAATAACAATGGACAACAACGAACGATTTTTGGCCGTTAAAACTTTTAACGACCAAAAATTAGCTTTTCTAATGACAGTTTTCTTCATCATTAGAAAGCCTTTTTCTAGTGGTGATATAACTGCTATTTAATTTATTATCATTAAAAAAAAATTTGAAGAAAAGATTCAAACGCATTCACTAAGATCATTATAATTGACAGGTGCTCTTAAGATCATAATCGTAGAATTACATCAAAGACTGTAAGATTATATTGTTTTTACATATATTATGTTAATAAAGGCATCCCGTCAAACTACTAATTTGGTATATGCAAAAACGAAACTAAAATACGTTAAAATTCGACGCAATTTTCGCATGAAGCAATACTGACTTTGTAGTTACAATCTAATTCTTGTAGGTGACTGGTGCTTATCACATCCAAAAAAATCTCCCTAACATTACATCTGAGATCACAAATGCTAGTATTTGACACTGTTGTTGCTAAATACTTATCCCACTTTCATTGTCACCATGTGCTTGATGGCTTTGTGTTGATAAGAAAAGAAGGCTACAATGATCTTGATCTTCAATGTTATGCACTTATGCTACAATCATACAATTGTTTATTTTGCTATTGTACGGATTTTTTATCCTTTTTGATTGAGCATGCACAAATCATCGAATCAAACATCTAATATGACCATGAAATACCATTAGAAAGAAAATAAGTCTCCTAGAATGAGGAAGGAGAAGAATAGTCTCTCTTACCAAAAGGAGCTTGCTCATTACAATCTGTCATTATGGCATATTGCAATTAGATTACTTGCTGAATGTGCTCATTTTGTTTGATTACCACACTATTTGAGATGAAGGGTTGTAGTTCATGTCTTTATGGATAGGTGATGGGTGTCGATTTTGCATAGCATTTGGCATGATTTATTATTAATTTTCGAGATTCTCTAAGTTAATTATGCATATTTCTATCATATTTCTTTCTGTGCACTCTGGTTTGGTGTCTTTGATGAGGTTTTGCAGATCTCTGAAAGTTAGGTTGTTGATTGTGATACACGGTTCCGCAGGTCGTGCAGTTTTTTCCATCCCCCTATTGGAGAATTTGTTATTCTAGGGTTGTACACTGGCTGGCTATGTGTCATTGCACTGCCTGTAGGCTCGTTATTTGGAAGAATGTTGGTTATTTGGAAGAATGTTGCAAATGGTCTGCCTATGTGGCCGTACACTGCCCGTGAGGATCTACAAGACAACCTTACACTTCATCTTCGTAGGTTTATATGATTGAAGAAGGCAATCTTCTTACAAATAGGATATAACTCCGCTAGTTTCAAGATCTTATCTCCATTTTTCTATTGTATGTCTGATATCTTTATCCTTAGAGAGAATTAAGGGTGATGAAGAATCAAAGCAAAAGTTCGAAGGGAGTTTGCTTGAAGGTTGAAACAAAGATCAAGAGTAAAGTGCTACTTGGATGAGCACCTTTTCCTCTTTATTTTCTCTTTAAGCTTTCTAGATTTAGTAGATCATGTTCATTAGTTATTGGCAAGCTTGAATTGTTTAGATTTCAATGTGTGTGAGTAGTTTACTTTTAATCTAGGAATTGTTAATTTGAAGAATGTTATCGGTTTGACAAATAACTGAATTTGTGTGGTTGAAAGTTGTTGATTTGATCTAGTCTAACCCTAGTATGTTTGATGATTGTGTAAGTTATTTGTCTAATTTCTTGCGTACGATTAGATGACGGATGAAGAACTGAAAGGTCAAATTTTTCATTAGATCCCTTGGACTATACTTGACTGTTGCAAAAACTCGAGATAGAACTGCATGTTGAGAGGCTTAACTTGATAATCCACAACGTTTAACTTGCTTAAAGTTGCCGGCCTTTGAGAAATGGTGATGATTTTGATTCAATCTAAGAGGAAGTGAGAGTTATTATATGATCGACGTTTAAATTGGCCACTTGGTGGTATGTCCATGATTAAACTATTGAAATTGATACATCCCCATGAACGATTAATTCCTAGATGTTTTAATCCATAGAATTTCGCTTAGTTAGTTTGCTTAAATTAGATAAGTTCACCATCAAACCTCGAATTGCTTAGAGATTTAATACAATTAGTTTGTCAGATTGAATTTGGCCACCATCGGAAGAACACTTAACTGTTACAAAGTTGAATTTGCATATGACAGTTTTACAATACTTTTGCACCTAATTTATCTCTTAATAATTATATTATTTTTATATTTTTATTTGAGTTTACTTTATTTGTATGCTATTCAAAAATAATTGTTTTGACACAAAAATGATGAAATTGGAGCAAAATATCTCAAGGTGGAAGTGTTTTTCACATTCCCCAACAAAGCCCACACGCTATTTCAACACCAGACTACCCTATCAGCATCTATCTTCTCATCTAAACACACCCAAATGCTCAACATCTTTTGCAACTATTACTTTCATCTGCACCTTGCTTCACGTAATCACCACCCACCATTATCTTTCAATCTATCTCTACCATCCATGAGAGAGTGGAATTGAACAGGCAGATCAAAGTGGTGAACGCTTTAAAAGCTAGCAGCATCAATGATGGGAGCATAGATAGGGTTTTTAGGTAGATTTAATTTTAGTTTTTAGATAGATTTTAGAGTTTAATTTAGGGTTCAGTTCTCGAATTTCTTGATCTTTCTCAAGTTTGTTCATTTCAAATCTATTTTCCAATTTCATAGGATTGATTGTAGTTTTGATATTTGAGGAACTGATTTTATAATTTTTGGTTTGAAATTGCTTAAGCTTGGCGCGAATTTTACTTCAATTTCATATCTCCCTACCCTGTTCTTCTTCTTTCGTGCTCTAATTTTTCTGCTTTGCTATGGCCTAGTCCAAAAATGGCTAATGGGTTGTGACTATGATACAGCTTCCCTTGGAATCTAAATTCGAAGAGAAGAAAACTCAAGGAAAGGAGAGAGAATTTTAGAGAGAAATATAGGGAGAGAAAACGGAATTTTCCATATCATTCATTAGTCCTCCCTCTCTCTTACAAATTTTTTATTTATCATCTATAGACAGCTGGTTTCTCTCCCAGGATCCACAGTCTAACAAACACAACTAACTCTCAGCTAAGATCCCCCCCTTACAGACCCCTGCCACTCACGTGAACATTTAACAACTAGATCAATTGCTTTCCCTCAGAGAGGCTTGTCCTTAAGCTGTGAGATCAAAATTTGAAAAATTTCGCTCGATATCAGAGTAGAGCTCCCACGTGGCTTCCTCCTTAGTACCACTAGACCAGTGAACTACCTTGTGGCCCTGCTTACCCAACTTCTTATCTAACCCTGTTATAGGCTTTGCAGCAATCATTCCAGTTTCATCTATTAGGTAAGGTACTCTGGACAGGCTTGGACCCTACATGTTTCTTGAGTTAGGAAATATGGAAGACTGGATGTATCTTAAAATGATAAGGTAGCTGAAGCCTATAAGTCACTAAACCCACATGAGGCACCACAGTGAAAGGCCCAAAGAACTTTGCTGACAATTTCTAGGAAGCTCTATGGGCCACAGATTGTTGCCTATAAGGTTGCAGTTTAACATACACAAGATCTCCAACCTCAAAAACCCTGTCAACCCTATGCTTATCTACCTGATGCTTCATCCTACTTTGTGCTTGATCCACATGATATTTTAGCATGCTAATGCAGTCTTCCTTAGCCTTCAAACTCCTATCAATAGCCACCATCTTGCTATCTCCAGCCAAATAAGTTATATGTATAGCTGGTGGCTGTCCATATACTACGTCAAAAAGAGTTAACTCCAGTGGATGAATGCCAATTAGAGTTGTACCACTATTCAGCTAAGAGTAACCACAGCACCCATTCTGCTGGCCTCTCACCTGTCATGCATCTCAAATACCCCTCTAAACACCTATTAATTACATCAGTCTTACCATCACTGTGAGGATGGTAAGCTGAGGACATGTGTAGTGATATCTTCATCAAAGAGAAAAGTTCCTGCCAAAACTTGCTCAAAAAGATTTTATCCTTATTAGACACAATAGTCTTAGGCAAGCCATGTAACTTGAATATGTGCTCAAAGTAGACTTGGGTGATGATAGCAGCTACGAAAGGGTGAGACAAAGTCAAAAAATGTACATATTTGCTGAGCCTGTCTACTACCACCAACACAGTGTCCTTACCTCTGGATTTAGGTAAGCCCTCAATAAAATCCATAGAGATGTCTTCCCAAATGGCATTAGGAATTGGCATAGGCTATAACAACCCTGCAGGGGCATTGAGATGAGGCGTGCATATCTGGAAAACCACACAAGACCTGACATAGTTCGTGACATCCCTATTCAGCCCTTTCCAATACAACATACTAGAGAGTCTTTTCTCGGTCACCTCCATGCCTGAATGTTCTCTAGTTGATATTCATGAAATAATTACAATAACTGCTGCTTCAGATATGGGACATTTCCTATCACCACTTTTCCTTTTCTAAACAACACTCATTGTTGCCATACATGTTTGGGATGCTGTTACCCTGTAAAGAGGGATTGTATGAGCTGTTGTATAGAAGGATCTTGGGACCACGATTCCTTAATAGAGGCCAAAAATTATGAAATGACTGTACTAAGAGCCAGAGCTAGTAACTGAGCTCCACATAGTTTGGACAACCCATCTGCTACCATATTTTCCTTGTCCTGCCTGTACTGAATTTCATAATCATAACCCATCAGTTTAGGCAACCATTTGCTTTGGAAAACAGTGGTGAACTACTATTCTAACAAGTACTTAAGGCTAAAGTAATCAGTCTTAATGATAAAATATGTGCCCAATAAATATGGTCTCCATTTTTCCACAGCCAACACCACAGCCATCAATTCTTTCTCGTAAGCAGAAAGGGTCTGGTGTTTTTAAGCCAAAGCTTTGCTAAAATAGGCTATATCATGATCTTCTTGCATTAGCACAGCCCCAGTGCCTACCCCTGAAGCATCAATCTCCACATCAAAATGCTTGGAAAAATCTGGCATAGCTAAGACAGGGGCTGTGATCATTGCCGCTTTCAATTGTTCAAAAGCATGTTGTGCCCTATCATTCCACTGAAAAGCATTTTTCTTAAGTAAATCAGTGAGCAGTTTACTTAGTTTACTATAATGCTACACAAACCTCCCGTAATATACAGTGAGACCCAAGAATCCCCTGAGCTGCTTGACTATTGTAGGTACAGGCCATTCTTTCACGAATGTCACATTTGCTGCATCAGTAGCTACCCCTTTAGCAGATATAATGTGTCCCAAATACTCCACTTCAGTCACCCCAAAACTACACTTACTCAGTTTTGCAAAAAGAGTATTTTGTCTCAACACCCCAAAAGTGGCCCTCAAATGAGCTAAATGCTACCTATAGCACTGACTGTAAACCAGTATGTCATCAAAGAAAACAAGTATGAACTTTCTCAAAAAGGGTTTAAATACATGGTTCATGAGAGCTTGGAAAGTAGAAAGAGCATTGGTTAGCCCAAAGGGCATAACCATGAATTTATAGTGGCCTTCATGTGTCCTGAATGCTGTTTTCTCAATGTCTTCTGCATGCATTCTTACTTGCCAATAACCAGACCTCAGGTCAATCTTGGAGAAATATACAGCTCCATGTAACTCATCTAAGAGTTCCTCTATCATAGGAATTGGAAATTTATCTAAGACAGTGTATTTATTTAACTGTCTATAGTCCACACTTAATCTCTAGGAACCATCCTTTTTTTACCAAAGCAATGGGAGATGAATAAGGAGTATGAGATGGTCTCACCACTCCAGACTCCAGCATTTCTTGGACAGTCTTCTCTATAATATCCTTTTGTAATGCAGGATACCTATAAGGCCTCACATTGACTAGAGCTGTACCTGGTTTCAAAAGAATGCTATGATCATACTCTCTCTGTGGAGGTAGAGTTTTAGGCTCTGCAAATATATCAGCATATTCATCCAACAACTCTTGCATCTCAATACTGGACAATGTAGTTGCGCATAAAGAGGGTTGCATTGGTATAGGGTAAACCTGTAGAGCAAAAAATTGAGCAGATTTATGCAGAGATTGCTGAAATTTCTTCCCCCAACCACTCTATATTAGATTTTTGTGTCCCTCTGATGTAACACCCTGAAATTTTTGTTACTTATATGAATCATGTGCAATATGTAAATTATATGTATATTGTATTTTATTTTACGCACATGTGTGTGTGCATTATTATTATTATGTTCTGGGAAATGATTAGGGGCATGTCTCGCTTAGTAGTTTTTGCCAAAAAAAGGACAAAAAATGAAAAAAGGAGTCAAAACAATGGCTTGACCCAAAAAAAAGGAAAAATAAAACAAAAGGGGGGTCTTTTTCTTACGTGATAAGTATCAAGGGGAGGTGGGTTGTTCTGTTTTCCTTATCCACAAACACATATACTCCACACGCACAATAGAGAGGAAGAAGAGAAGAGAAGAAGAAGAAGAGGAGAAGAAGAAGGAAAAAGATTAAGGCTTTGATTTCGATAGCTAATTGAGGTGAGTAGTTTTTCCTTCTCTACCCTTAAAATTGATTAGGGAAAGATTAATTTGAAGATTTATACTTGACTTTGAAAAATCAATTGAGAATTGAAGCTGTGAATTTGATGTTTAAAGTTTAGTAGATTAGAATTGTTAGAAACCCACAACCAAAATTTTCAGGGTGATTTGTGATTTTAGGGTTATGTGAATGTTGTGAATTGATGGTTATATTATGAATTCATCCAAATACATGGTAAACTAAGAATTTTTGGATTGATTACTTGTATTGGATGAACAAGAGAGTAGAAAAATAAAGGTTGAATTTTTAGATTGCAGACAACCTGCCATTGTTTGAATTTATGTGAATTATTGGAGTGGCGAAAATTTCTAAAACTTTTACTATAGATTTGTCACTATGTTTTGCAATTTTATGAGAAGTTTAATGAATTTTAGAGGTGTATTTTATAAGTTATAAATTTTTGAATGAAAATGCTTGGTTGGTTGGTGCAGAGATTCGCTTATTGTTTTAATTACTGTGAGCTATTGGCTTAAAGAAAAATTGTGAAAATTTTAGTGTAGAATATAAACATTATTTGACAATTTTTTATGGAGTTTCATATGTTTTGGATTTATATTTTGTGAGTTATGAATTTTTGATTGAAACTACCCTATTTTAGTGCATGATTTTTTGGTCATTATTTTAATTTCTAGGAGTTATTTGCTTGGTGAAAAATTATGAAAATTTTTCTGTGTATGCTCTATGATACTTGGCTTTTTTTTTGTGAATTTTATGAATTTTGGATGTGTACTTTGTGATTTATGAATTTTTTTTATTGAACTTTTCCTGTTTAGTGTATATCTTCAGGTATTATTTCAATTCTTGTGGAGGATTGGCTTTAGGGAAAATTATGAAAATATTATGATTAATTCCTCATGCTATCTTGTATTTGTCTACAAATCTTCATGAATGTTTATGGAATGCTATGTTTGGTGTAGTTATGGTTATTCATATGCATAAATTAAATCTTTATTATGTTTGTGATGATTTCACGCATTAAAATAGTAAGGCATTTGTTATGGATTGTAATAAACTTGTGAAAATTATTTTAGGTGGAATTAAACCTTATTTTGATTATGTTTTTGTTAATATTGTGAAATTAAGCTTCTTTGAAAATAAAATTTTGATTATATGGGTTATACAATTTTACTAAGTTATGTTTTTGGGAAAAAGATTCATGTCTTGACTGAGGCTATAACATAATATTCTATAGCTATGGCCATGGTAGTGAATGTCGTTATATTCAGGTCATCTAGTGGGAGAGGTTCTAACCAAAACCCCTGGGATATGAATATCGGCCTTATGTGCTATGTGAGCCATGTGGATCCCTAGTGAGAAAGGTTTTGGCCTAAACTTACTAGGATATGAATGTGATTCCATGGTTTGTGTTATGGGCAGTTCACGTCCCTTAGAACGTGGGTGCTTGGTTGGTACCATATGAAAGAGTTGCGGTAGGTCTACCATTAGTTGGTACCATATAAATGAGCCGTGGTTGGGCCACCAGGATGTGTTTATCACCCTTGTATTGTGATGATTCTTTGTGAGAGTCATGATTTGATTTCCCCTGAACTAAAAAAGTTTGCATTCCGCTAAGAATATATGATATGTTATGAAATTGGTTTTGGCTTGGATTTAAATTTTGGATATGTTATGAGATTAGTTTTAACTTGGATTTGAATTTTGGATGTGGTTTTTGATTTGAAGGATCATTCAGGATGTTTATGGAATTGTAATTGATTTTGAAGCATATGTGTGATTGCTAAGTATGTTTACATAAATATATCTTATGTGGACTTTTGAAAGAGATATGTTTTGTGTATGCATCAAGTATGGCTGTGCCAGAGCCATTAGCTTGATTTAGCAGGCTTTGCTTTCTTTTGGACTTCAGTGAGGATTAGAAGCCCCAAAGGACATGGTTGGTATGGGACAACCATGGTTAGTTTAGTGAATAGGCCAACAGCAGAGTTTGTTTAGGGACTTAAGTGAAAACGAGGGTTCTTGAATCGTACCTGGTATAGAACATGTATAACTAAGTTAGTATAATTGTCCACCCCATGACATACATATATGTGCGTATTTTGTGAAGTTCGGCAGCATGTTAGATATGAAAGATATAAGTTTATTCCGATTTCTGAAGCATATGCATGTTCTCTTATCGCCCTCTATATGCTATAGGGTATGTTCTATCTATATGTCATAAGATACATGTATTGCGTGGTTATGTATTAACCGGTTAATGTGCAAAATATAATAGTGGAGAAGGTAAGGGTTATTCACTGGATTCGGGGAGCTTAAAACGTCACCATTTTTCAGGTTTTGGAATCAAAAAGGGATCATAAGAGCATTAAGGAAGCTGGCTAGCTGTGAAATATTTTCGAAGAGCTTAGTTAAGGATGAAGGCCTCGTTGTATGTTTATGTTATAGATTATGTTTAGTAAATACAGTTATGAATGTATTTTTGGTTCGCACATATGTAAGACTGTCAGGAATATGGTTTAAATATGTATGTAATGCATGTTTTAGATTTACCTTCCCGAACTTTAGTTAGATTTCGATAAGAACTTCCGCTGCTATTGCTTATTAACAGGTTAATTATAGTTAAGAAGTTTAAATAACCTTGTGGATGTTCCTAATCGGGCATCCACAGTGGTGAGACGCCTGCCCCCTTTGGGCGGGGAATTACATCTGAGTACTGCCCTTTGGCCCTTATATGTAAACCCCATTCTCAGCTTTTCAAAATCCTATAAGATTGGTCCTAACCTAGACAACCACTTGACACTCAAAACCATCTCACAACTGCCCAAAGATACCAACATAACATCTGCTGAAAAACTCTTCCCCATAAGTGTCCATCCAAAATTCTTGCACATGGAGCTGCATTGAAGTTGATGGTCATTTGCCACCATCACCTGCAAAGGAGGAATCCTTCTAATCTCACAATAAAGCTTCTTGGCTGTAGAAACGTCCAAAAAGTTATGGGTACTCCTGGAATCTATTAAGATACGTAGGGGATTGCTTTGAATATTCCCAGTGACCCTCATGTTATGGTATGTACTGATACCGTTTAGAGCACTTAGTGACAATTGCAAAGTCTCATCCTACATGGTCACTTCCCCTTCCTCTGATTCTCGCACCTCCTCTTCCAACTCCTTTTCCTTACTCCCACTGTCTTCCTCAACCACCTCCAATCTATATACCTGAGCCTTCCACTTATGCTTAGGAAAGTATTTTTTATCATAGAAAAAACACAAATTCTTTGCTCTCTTCTCATCAATGTCCTTAGGGCTCAAAGGCCTCCCTATAGTCTTGGGTTTAAATGTAACTGATCCTGTGCCAGAAGTACCAGAAGCTGCAGGACTCTTGCAAGAAGAAGTACTATAATTAGTGCTTCTAGGAGCAGACTGCAAGGATTGAAAAAGGTGTCTATAGTCAGGACCATAGTTGCCTGGAACGTGGGACGCTCCGACACGGGTGACGGATTCGGGTACGTGATTCACCATATAGTGGAGAATCCGATACGCGAGGGTCGTTATTAGTACATCTAGTTCTTCAATTCAAAACTCCACATATCATAGAGACTCATAAAATGATTTAATAATAAGGGTTCTCCCTCTTCCCTCTCCCCCTCCCCCCGTAGGGCAACATTTTCACATTAATCCTTATTTCTTTCTCTCTCACTCTCTCTCTTCTTCTCGTTTTGCTCTATAAAAAGCTTTCTCATTCCTCGTAAACTCAAAAATTCTTCCCTTTTCTTGAAAATTTAGCCTGTGGATCATGAAAATATGCAATACCATTGTAGTAGGAGACAGGTTCGCTGAATTCGCCATATTTGAGGAATTGGAATGATAAAGTATCGCGTTCTAGTTCGCGCGAATCGGTTCGGGGTATGCTAGGGGGTTGAGAGAATCCGGTAACTATGGTCAGGACCTGTGGCTCTGGCATAAGAAGGAACCCTATCCAAGATAAGCTTAGCCTTGCTAGCAATAGAAGCCAGAGTAGCTTCCTGTAGTTTGGCCAAATAGTAAGCATCATACAGAGTTTGGGGCTTGAACATCCTAACAACATTTTGATTTTCATCCTTTAACCCACTAAGGAAGCAACTGACAGCATGATTGGCAGGTAATTCTACCCTATTAAGCAAAGAATCAAAATCCTCCTGATGCTGTTCCGCAGTCCCCAGCTGTCTAAGCTTCATTAATTCAGCCCAAGGGTCATCAAAAGGTTTTGGAGCAAATCTGATGGCAATAGTAGATTTGTACTCTTCTAGACAGGCCAATCTCCCTCACCCCTACTCTTCATGAAGGATTGATGCCACAATAAGGCTTTTCCATTCAAATGTATAGCAGAAACTTTAACCCTTAAGTTCCCAGCAATATTATCAATTTCAAAAAATTGCTCACACCTATAGATCCACCCCTGAACATCCTCACCATTAAATTTAGGGAATTCAATCCAAGAAAGTCGAGACAAGGATTGATTAGAGTTACCTGAGGATACCTCCCCCATGTTTACAACATTGTTAGCAATTTGTAAGACCTGCCTACTCAGGCCTGTAATCAACTCCCTAGTCTGCTTATTTACACGTCCCTGTTGCTCCTTGAATTCTTCCAAAGACAGCTGCATCTGAGGATATAATTCCTCCCACCTGCGACCATGATTCGATCGAGTGTTGTCTGAAATAGCCATTTGTGGATCACTATCAGCTACCCCCTGAAATTCTAGGGTTCTTGAATTCACTTTCAGGGGTTTCATCCAAACTCACTTTTGAAAGGACAATGGTGTTTGATATTACTGGATTTGAAATCAATCAGCACTGAGGGATTTGGGTGCAATTTGCAGAACAAAACTCACACAATCAGGCCCAAGAAAGGGCTCTGATATCAATTGATACAGCTTCCCTTGGAATCTAAATTCAAAGAGAAAGAAAACTCAGAGAAAGGAGAGAGAATTTTAGAGAGAAAACGAAATTTTTCATATCATTCATTAGTCCCCCATCTCTCTTACAAATTCTTTATTTATCATCTGTAGCTGCTGGTTTCTCTCCCCTCTAATTGTCGTAACCAACCTAGGACCCACAGCCTAACAAACACAATTAACTCCCAGCTAAATTGCCCCCCTACAAACCCGTGCCACGCACGTGAACATTTAGCAATTGTATCAAACAAATGGTTTGAGGATCTGGGTCAGTTCTGAAGGAAAATGGATGTGCTAGTTTGTTTGTTTTAATTTGCTTTGTGTTTAGTTATTTTAGATCTACCTTGTTTCGATTTTGGTTATTGATTTGCATTGTTAGTGATTTTTCTAGGGTTGGTGGGGTGGATATCGCCATTAATTTAGTTGGGTCGAGCTTAGTCGAGCCGAGAAACCCCTTTCTCGCTCTATTTCCCAGCACTTTGCTGCTTCTTCTTCATTCCCTCAGTTTTGTTCCATGGCTATAGTTCTAGATGTGTTTCTCTTATTTTTAGGCTGTTTAACCCCATTTTGTTGATTGTTTCTATGTTATCTTATTTTGATGTTGTTTTGGGCGTTGAAAGTTAGTAGCATTCCTCCTTGCTTATCTCAATCTATAATTGTCGGGTTTCTTGCTTTGTTTTATTCCCCTTTCTTCTCTTTTATGGGTCTAATCTTTCAGCATGGATTGACTTTAGAAAGTTGTTAGGCTCAACTTCTCAATGAACCCATGACATCCCTAGCCCCCGTTTTCTTCCTCTTTCGCCGTGTTCTGAGCCTGGCTCCGTAATTTGGTTGATGTCAATTGCTATTATAGTTTATTTTAGTATCATAAGTTAGAATTAGTGTGGGTTTTACTGGGCTCAAGTTGATCAACGGGATGGAATGGACATCGCCTCTTATTGTTCTTGTAAAATTGAAGGTATATTCTCATTGGCCAACTTTTGGCTTCAATTAGGCAAGTTTACTTGTTTTCCTACTGACTATATGGCTCGATTTTATTTTCTAGGAAATTTAATCATGAAAGATTAAAGTACATATTAGCATCATGTGATTTGTGTTTGTCATCAGTTTAATATAGTTAGTTTTCCTAGCTTATTATTGTTTAGGATAGTTCAATTCTTGTTAGATTAGTTAGTTTAAACTTTTGACGACTTTATTTCACCTTAGTCACTGAGAAGACGACTCTTAAGTACTATAGCGATAAATTTTATGCTTATGGCTAATATTTTACTTTTAAAAATCACGAACAGCACCCCTATGTGTAGCGACTATCAAGTTTTTGGCGCTGTTGCTAGGATCAAGTTATCAAATATTGAGTTCATCCTCATAAGATTGACTGTGCACTTTTGTTATCCCTTTTTCACTTTGACTCTGTGGATAATGCTTATGGCTGCGTATGCAGAGTTTCTTTTATGCAAGCTCCATCCTTTTGCACTTAATCCTAACATTGATAAGACTTTTCGCTTAATGAGAAAGAGACAAAAGTTAAAGAAGCAAAGGCATAAGGCCATAAAGTCTACTCCAAGTATGGCACATGAAGAAGGAGAGGTAGGGAAGATGCTTCGTGACTCTCTCACGATAAGAAGGCAATGGCTCCATTACAGGATCACACTTCCTAATTCGGATGCCGACAATTTTCAACTAAAGTAGACCATGATCAACATGTTGCAACAAAATCAATTTAGAGGCTTGTCGATGGAGGATTTAAACATGCACTTGGCGATCTTTCTGGAAGTGATTGACACTTTCAAAGTCAAAGAACCCTCCAAAAATGCCATTTGCATCCGTTTGTTCCCTTGAGGACGAAGTAAGGGCATGACTTCATTTTCTACCTTATTATTTCCTTGTATATCATGTATTCACAATACTTTAATATATATCATAAATTTGTAAGATTAATATTTCCCATAATTTCAACCTTAGCCTTTACGTACATTAGAATTTCCTTAATCAAAGGTTCATCAATTACATTTCTATAGCAGTGTTGAAAGTAGTGTTTGCTAAAGCATTTTTATTTGCACTTTTTTAAGACTCTTGTATCTTATTGTTTAATACTTAAATAATTTTAGGAAAATTTCATTTGGCAGCCCCATATTTTAACCATTCTCATTTTGTGAGACCCATGTTTCTTTTTATTTTTTTGTTAGCTCGTTTAGGTTGATGTAACCTAGACTAGCCTCGACCCAAAAGTTATATATATATATATATTATATATATATATATATATATATATATATATATATATATATATATATCAAAACCCAGAAAAATTAGAACAGTTCGTGGCATTGAGGTGGGATATATATATATATATATATATATATATATATATATATATATATATATATATATATAATATATATATATATATATATACACACACACACACACACACACACATACATACATACATATATATATATATATATATATATATATATATATATATATATATATATATATATATATATATATATATAGATAGATAGATAATAGATAGATAGATAGATAGATATATATGTATGTATATATATGTATATGTGTATATATATATGTATGTATGTATATGTATATATATATATATATATATATATATATATATAATATATATATATATATATATATATATATGTGTGTGGTGTGTGTGTGTGTGTGTGTGTGTGTGTGTGTGTGTATATATATATGTATATGTATATATATATGTATATGTATATGTATATGTATATGTGTGTGTGTGTGTGTGTATATATATATGTATGTGTGTGTGTGTATGTGTGTGTTGTTCGGTGATAATTTATCGTATCTTACGTGCCCTTTTTACCTAATTTTAGCTCATATAATAATATAATTTTTAGAGTTTTTACTTGTTTTATTTGCTTTTGTAGGTAATAAACTTCAAATCGAGCAAACGTCGTGAAAAGGAGCGAAGACGGGCAAAGAGAGCAAAAATCGGCAAGAATGGACGACGGGGGGGGCCGAGTCACCGTGCCACCCTGGCACAGTGGGGCCGTGCCGCGTGGCATGGTCGTGCCTCCGCCCCGTTCGCCCGTTCACTTGATTTTTCTATTTAACCCTTCATCGGCGTTTTTGTTCGGAGGGTCGCTCAGGGTTCTCTCTGGGGATTTTTAGGCTAGGTTCTAGGTTAGTTTATCAAATAAAACCTCAATATGGGGATTAGATTAGGATTGAGGATTGTAATCTTGGATTCAACATTTGGATTTCAAGTTCCTTCTATCTATCAAGTCTGAGTTTTCTTCCCTATTCTCTTTTTAGTTCATATGTTGTTCTTGTTTATATTTTGCTAGTTTAATTCTTGTATTTGTTTTGTTTAGTTTAACTGTTTAGTTTTCATTGTTAATTCATGTTTATTTAGTTGTTTAGATTTGATTTATTTCATTCTCTTTCTTCTCTTGTTCAAGTTCATTCTTGTTTACTAGTTTAGGTTTTTATGTGTTTGTGATGTTTAGTTGTTAGTTTGTGTTGGATTGGATTGTGGCCACCCGTTGATGGCTAATTAACCTTGTTTAGACTCCAACCCTACCTTGTTTATTCCTAGAATTTAGAGTTTTCTTTCACACCCATCAAGTGTTCGATGAAATGCTTGAAAGAGCTTTCATCCGTATTTTGGGGCAATTGACTTATACTGAGAGGTGAGGTCGATTGTCTAGTGTGAGTAGAAAGAATAGTTGGATTGGAACATGAAAATAATCTCGTCACTAGTTAGGTCAAGAGTTGTCAACCTAGTAGTTTAGTTGAACTAATCCCATGAGAATAGGTGGTTAGAGCAGCTAGATTAGCCTATTGACCCTTGAGAGAGGGCTTAGGTGGCCTCAACGATGCAACCGATCAACTTTGAATGCTAGCATAGCTAGGGAAGGTTCGGGCTTGACTTGATTACTTGGTTTATCTTAGGTCTAATCATAGTCCTTTTGTTTTCGCTTTAGTAGTTTAGTTCTATTTTTTATCCCCTTTAGTTTTGCCTAACTTGAGACGCTTTAGTTAGCTCTGGTACTTGGAAACCCAACTCTCTGCGGACGACAACCCGAATACTCAATGATACACCTTGCACTTGGGGTTTATAAATATTAAAACTTTTTTTTGACACCATTGTCGGGGAGCTGGCATCTTGCAATATTGGGGTTTACTTGTGCATTCGAGACTAGGCCTTTTAGAAAATCCAAAAAAAGGGAAAAAAATTAAAAAATCAAAAATTTCAAAAAATTCAAGATGGCTATTTTCCATTTACCTCAGTTTGAGCATGTATCTTTTTGGCACTACTTGTCTAGGTTGAATGATTATCATGCTCAATATGTGCTTTTTGAGTATGAAAAATGAAAAATATGTGATGTTGTGCTTAAGGGGATGACACTTGACACTCGAGCCATCCTTGAGTTCATGTGTTATGGTGGTTTGCATTCGTTAGCTATTGATGATTGTTTGAGTCTCTAGCTTGGCATCAATGGCAATGTGATGATGCTAGGGATCCATATCATTACTACTCTTCTTACCCTCATGTGTTGTGCTCTTTTTGCCAATCTTTTGACCATGATGTGCATTCATGTCCCTATTATGATATCTCTAATGAGTGTCATGCTAGACTTAGTGCCATGATAGGGAAAATACACGAGCAACATACGTGCTTTATTAGTGAGATGACGGAGTGCGGCCTATTACATGGGACCGACCCTAATCTAGCCTCCCCTAAACTAGAGGTTAGTCTCTATGAGGATTATGAGTCTTCCCTTCCCCAAGAGTCGAGTTTTGTTAATGACATACCTTACACTGACCTAGACGAAGCGCCCGACCCTCCCTTAACCTCTTCATCACTTGTTGCTCCATCCTCTACTAGCACACCCATAGGCACTACCGTCAGTGCTTTGACCTTACATGCTTCTCCCCTCCCTTTAGCTCAGTGCACGGGGTTAGAGATGGGTGAGCCGTATAGGGGTGATGTTATTGTTTTGGAGGATGATTTTCCTACTTTATCGAAAGAGCCTATCTTGGTTGAGTCACATCTTGAGGAGGTTCCTTTCGAGAAGTTGTGTGATGTTAGTTTGGTGGTTGGTGCCACACCTAGTATTGACCATATTGACCCAATTTGCATCGAACCACCTGCCTCGACCCCCATTTCATCCCCCCTCCTTCCCAGTGCCCCTCCCACTTGCATGCATTTCATGAGTCCCTAGGCAATATTAGAGGGTATAACCCCTCCTTGAATCCTTATTATGTATACCTAGAGAACTTACCTAGGAAAGTCATATGGAACACTTCCTTTGATCATGCTTTTGACTTTTTTATGACATTTGATAAGTATAAGAGGGAACCGATTTTCTTTGCTATGTTCTTCGCTGTGTTTTCTTACTTACATCATTCTGAGATGCATGCAGAGGCACATGATAAGCTCTTATGAGCTTTCACTGCATCCACGTCAACAGCTTGAGTCTTAAGGGACAAGGAGTGGCTAATGCTCCTTAAGCCCCCGTGGCATAGTTTGGGTACAATCAGTACCCAACCTGGTATAATCGTTCTGACCCTTTTTCTTTCTTTTTATTTTCTTTATTTTCTTTTATTTAGTTGTGGATATTAGGATTGTGGTTTTGTTAGTGATCATCTTGAGGTGAAATTTGGGATGTTGTTGAGCCATTGATGGCTATGATTACCATTTTTTTTGTGTTTTTGTGGATATTTGAGTTTTGTGATTGATGATGTTGATGGGTTGATATATCTTTTTTTTTGGTGGTTAGTTTTGTATATACGTGTGGCCTTATTTTTGATTTGGTGAGATTGTGTTTTTGGGAGAGTGCGCTAGCTTGTGTATATGTGTGCAGGTTTAGCGTTCTTGTGTGTGTTTGTTTTGTTTTGTGTGTCTTGTGTGTGATTTTGTTTTCTTTGTTTTTATGTGTTTTGTGGTTGGTGATGACTCTCAGCTCCCAATGAGAACATTGTGAGACTTAGGTGTGCGGGTGGGGTCATTTACCCTTTTATTCTTATTTTTATGCTAATTTTTCATTTTTTTGTGCTAATTTCTTAATTTTTCCTTTTCTTTGCATAGTTTTTCTTTTTGGCTTTTGGGGTCTTGTACTGTTTTGACTGACTTTGATCCCTTGTACCTTAGCTATTAGCTCATACCTAAGTAAGTTGTTTATGATAGATCTTTATCCCAAGTGTGTCACTCTTTGTCCCAATTTTAACCACAACAGTCTGTTATAGCTATGTAATCCGGTCCTTGTGTACACTTCATCATTATCTTAGGATCTTAGTCTTTCGTGATTGACTCTCCCATCTGTTTTCGATACAGTTACTTTAATTTTTGTCTGCATTCAAAAAAAAAAAAAAGAGGAAAAAAAGAAAAAGAAAAAAAATAAAATTTGGAATGACAAGTATCCCTTTGAGGCATGCACCACTGGGAGTTACACTTTGAGGCACGTGCTATTGGGTGTTATCCTTTGAGGCAATACCGCTACTGGGAAAGCTTGCTTCCCTCGTTAATAAGTTAATAATGTAGCATGTGTCAGTCAAGTGGGAACGAGTGTGATTTTGATAAGCTTAACTCCTATGATGATGATAAACTTACATAGCAAGCACTAGGATAGATTCCAGGTTTTGATGTACAGTGGGATGAAAAGTTGATGCTTTGATGTCATGTATGTGGATAGAGAGTCTTGATATGTACACTACGTTTATATACAAGCTAATATCTTTACTGCATTGGTGATTTGGTTGGTTATGATACATACAGTTTTTCCCCTTGCATAGATATTTGTTCCTTGTTTGTATATCTATTTTGTTTTCATTGTTTTCCTTTCTCCTTTTCCACTTATTTTTCTTTTTCAAGATTTTATGGGTATATCTTCTGCAAACCCTCACGAGATCTCACTCGTCCACTTGGGGGAACCAAGGGGTTCAAAGGGCTTATTGCATACGCTAAATGCAACCGTGATTCCTACGACAGTGAGTTAAGTTCTTAGGTTAGTTTTTATTTTGTTTTGCTCTAGGACGAGCAAAAATAGGTGTGGGGGTATTTGCGAGGTGATAATTTATCATATTTTATGTGCCCCTTTTACCTAATTTTAGCTCGTATAATAATATAATTTTTAGAGTTTTTACTTTTTTTATTTGCTTTTGTAGGTAATAAACTTTAAATCAAGCAAACGTTGCGAAAAGGAGCGAAGACGGGCAAAAAGAGCAAAAATTGACAAGAAGGGACGACAGGGGGGCCGAGCCACCATGCCAGAAAAGTGGCACGGTGGGGCCGTGCCATGTGGCACAGTCGTGCATCCCCCCTGTTCGCCCGTTTGCTCGATTTTTCTATTTAACCCTCCTTCGGCATTTTTGTTCGAGGGGTCGCTCGGAGTTTTGTCTGGTAATTTTTAGACTAGGTTTTAGGTTAGTTTATCAAATAAAACCTTAATAGGAGGATTAGATTGGGATTGAGGATTGTAATATTGGATTCAACCTTTGGATTTCAAGTTCCTTCTATCAATCAAGTCTAAGTTTTCTTCCCTTTTCTCTCTTTAGTTCATATGTTGTTCTTGTTTATGTTTTGCTAGTTTAATTCTTATATTTATTTTGTTTAGTTTAAATGTTTAGTTTTCATTATTAATTCATGTTTATTTAGTTGTTAAGATTTGATTTATTTCACTCTCTTTCTTCTCTTGTTCAAGTTCATGTTCTTGTTTACTAGTTTAGGTTTTTATGTGTTTGTAATGTTTTATTGTTACTTTGTGTTGGATTGGATTGTGGCTAGTCCTTGATGGCTGATTAACCTTGTTTAGGCCCCAACCCTACCTTGTTTATGCCTAGAATTTAGAGTTTTCTTTCACACCCGCTAAGTGTTCGATGAAGTGCTTGAAAGAGCTTTCATCCGTGTTTTAGTGCAATTGACTTGTGTTGAGAGGTGACGTCGATTGTCTCGTGTGAGTAGAAAGAATAGTTGGGATTTGAGCATGAAAATAGTCTCATCGCTAGCTAGATCAAGGATTATTGACCTAGTAGTTTAGTTGAACTAATCCCATGAAAATAGGCAGTTAGAGCAACTGGATTAACCTATTGACTATTGAGAGACGGCTTAGGTGGCCTCAACGATGTAACCGATCAACTCTGAATGCTAGCATAGCTAGAAAAGATTTGGGCTTGACTTGATTGCTTGGTTTATCTTAGGTCTAATTATAGTTCTTTCGTTTTCGCTTTAGTAGTTTAGTTCTATTTTCTATCCCCTTCAGTTTTGCCTAGCTTGAGATGCTTTAGTTAGCTCTGGTACTTGGAAACTCAACTCTCTGCGGACAACACCCCGAGTACTCAACGATACACCTTGCACTTGGGGTTTATAAATATTAAAACTTTTTCCCTAACATGTGTGTGTGTGTGTGTGTGTGTGTATATATATATATATGTATGTATGTATGTATGTATGTATATATACCCGTACACATATATATATATGTGTGTGTGTGTATATGTGTGTGTGTGTACATATGTGTGTATATGTACACACACACACACACACACACACACACATATCCCTATTTGATCATAATACGTGGAGCTCCCAGTTCAGAATGCTAAGAGATTGCATTGAGGTGGCAACGAAGGCGCTGAGCATGGAGGAATTAGAACTGTTCGTGGCATTGCTTTGAGAGACTTGGAATGCACGGAATCGATTCATTTTCTACAACGCAGATCCGGATCCTCTGAGGTCGAGCTCTTGAGCTATGGGTTTTGTTAAAAGCTGCTACGACTTCAAGAGGAAAGAGGAAGCAGGAAAGGTCACCCACAAACTAGCATGGAAGCCCCCACCTATGAGCTTTATAAAACTCAATTTTGATGGAGTTGTGGTTGGGGGAGGAGGA
The DNA here is from genome assembly GCA_029747015.1 of Carnegiea gigantea. Classification (NCBI taxonomy): domain Eukaryota; kingdom Viridiplantae; phylum Streptophyta; class Magnoliopsida; order Caryophyllales; family Cactaceae; genus Carnegiea; species Carnegiea gigantea. The sequence goes on from JAKOGI010002258.1 coordinate 106,667, forward strand.
TGGGTCTGGGGTTGCATCATCCAAAATTCTAAAGGGGATGTAATCCTCGCTTGTGTCCAACAAGACACTGGTTTTACAGGGTCTTTGATTAAGGAAGTTAGAGCATGTCTTATGGACATCAAAACCGCATTGGAGACGGGCGTTTAGAACTTGATAGTTGAGGGAGATTGCTTACCTTATCTAGATTTTACAGAAGAGGAGTGTTGAAGACAACTATTTAGGCTTTGTCAGTAGTGATATTGTCAATTTGCTTTCTAATTATGATTTTATTTCTTTTAATTTCGTAAAATAGGAGGGGAATAGATTGGCCCATGAGTCAGCCCATTGGCAACCATGGAGCTATGATAGGAGGGAATGGACTAATAATGTGCCGGAGCAGATAATAACCCAGGCATAAGAGGAAATGTACTCATATATTCAGGTCAATCTAATATAATACCATTCCTTTGGTTATAAAAAAAACCCCATAAAAATTTAGTCAACTAATTAGTGACTCTAGTTAATTTTTTGGATTAATGTCTTCAAGGCCCAAGCCAGAGTTCTTTTAAACCAACAATTTCCTTCAAAACAAAAGAGGAAAAAAGGGAATAAAAGGGGGGGTGCATTTCTAAGTTAGAGGGGGCCTTTAGGGCTTGTTCGTTTTGAGCATATTAATCCTGATATTCGCTCCAACATATTCCAATATACTCCAACCTCTTCAAATTTGCTACTACTAGTCGAACTTACATCAATCTACTCTAGCCTGCTCAAACCTGCTAATTGCTAGATAAACCTGCTAATTGCTAGACAAATCTGCTACAACCTATTCCAACCTACTCACAAATCTACTTCCAAATTGTTCTAATATGCTAACTGCTAGTCAAATCTGTTCAATCTTGAATGCTTATAACGAATAGGCCCTTATTTCTAGTATGAAAAAAGGGATAAAGGAGGGGATTTAAGAAAGGGTGCAAGGCCTGGATCACGACTAGGGGACAAAGGAAGGGGATTTATCTAGGTTGAGTATATTTCGATAAAGAGATGCCACCCTATAGGGAGGATTGTTATAAGTGCAGCCGATTTTTTCAGTGGTCAAAAATAGGATGACTAAACTCATCACCTTATTATGACCCAAATACGGACGGAGTTTTAGGAAAAATAGTTTACATTAAAAAGAAACTATTTTCTGAAAATTTAAATTACTCCTATGCCCAAAAGGGAGATAAAATTGGTCAAAACTGGTCTAGGAATATTCATTAACATATGGGGGGCTTGCATAAGGATGAGAGCTGGATTGCTCTATGTACTGATCATCATGGAACTTGAATCTACTCCCAAATCAAAACCATACATAGTTCCAACAGGGACTATGTCTCTAGCCTATAAATTTCACTGGGGGATGATTAGGGATTGTCTTTTATGTCTGATGGTTTTATTATGAGACTATAGAGATGACTCATTTTTATAGTCGAATCAATCCACAGAGGATATATAGAGAGAGTAACTTAAGGCTCCAACTTTATACTCGAGGATTTAAGCAGCTAAATGAGTGGATCAAGCCAAGTCTAGTTATGAGGATGCTAGTTAAATATTTTAACATTTCCATTTCGATTGGAACATAATAGATTTGGGTTTAAACATGATAAAATTTTATGGTGTTGATGGATTGATTTTTTATGGCTAGTGGTGTTCAAATGCCTAAGGCAGGGTCCTCGCTAATGGGTTGTTGTCAAATAAAAGGATACGATCAACTATTTGATCATATCCAATGTAAAGACAATCCATTGAGGATAATGGTGCTTGAAGGCTATTTCAACGGTAGCAGATGTGGACAGTCTTAAAGATATGATATGAAAGAATTTCTAATTATGACATCGAATTTGATGAAGAGCCATGAATATATATTAAGAAATATGTGGGCCTTAAGGACAAGCATCGAAACATATGGAAACATGTGAAGTTACGTTTGTCAGTTGTTATTCAGTATTTAGTCCAACCTAGCTGATGACTTATGCTTAAGATCAAGATGATCATAAAGGGATGTCCCTTAAATCACTTCATTTCAAAAGTTGAGTTTGATCAAAAACTGATTATCAAGTTTTAGAAGATTCATTTTATTTTCCTTAGTCAAGTTGATTTTATCACAAGTGGATTAATTCATGGTTAAAATAAAATATCAAACTCTTATTATTCGAACATTGGAGTTCATGATTTTTATAAGGGCAGATCATTACAAGGTGATCAATACCAGTAAGTATGTAAAAGGTTTTTCCTATATACAACGATCTAAAAGGAAAACAAACAAAATTTTGAATCCCATGGGAATGAGGAGCGTTTGTTAACAACTTCTTGATGGACCTTTAGCTTCCAGTATAATAGAGCATGAGCTTCAAATATCCACAAGAACATTCCAAGCATCTATTTATTTGAAAAGGAGTTATTGACTCACAAACTAAATATAAGTTATTTTAAAAGAAAATTTCAAAACTTAACTGAGATGAACCTGAAAAATTCCATTCAAAAATTTTTAAATTGGATAATTGCATAAGAAGTCCAAATGTTAAATTTCATCAATTTTGAAAATTCTTTGAAAATGAATTTTTTTATACTTCATGGAGCTTAGTGAGCACTTCAAAAATCTCTTTTTGAAGGAGGGCCTAAATTATTCTAGAGTCAAACCTTTCCTTTCATGTCTAACTAGTCTGGTCTCGTGCTTTACATGGTGCATGTTTAAATAGACAATTTGTAGATATATTATTGAAATAATAAAGGGATAGTTATTGTAGACATAAGTAATTCTATAATTTAGAGAAGAGAAGGGAAAAACTTAATGAAAAAGTTAAGTATACAGCAACTTCATGCATAACCAATGGGATTAATAGTTGAAAACTATATCATTGTGGAAGAAGTCTATATAAGTAGGATGAAGACAGTAGATAGTGAATTTGATACGAAGCACGCTAAATGGGATTATGATAAATTAATCTATGATGCCAATGACGAAGAATCGACCTCCTCCTCTTATACCTACAAAGAAAATAAAGATTTAGTGATAATTTGATTAATAGTTATAGAATTGAATGTTATATATACCCATTATCTACCTGGTGTACCTAATATTAGTATGTCTTATGTAATGAACCTCTTCCTCCCAATTAACCGGTGCAATAAGAGCGATAGGAGCTTCTACTTCATGACAGCATGGAGGCTCTGGAATGAAAACCTAAGGTTAACTATGTAATCATCTATAATCGCATAGAGCAATAGACGACCATATGGCGGTGGACAATATTAACATGGGTTAGGCAACAGCAAAACAATAACTTTTGTAAACATGATAAACATTGACAATGATAATACCTGCACTGCGTACATATCCAACTAGGTAGCTATTATATATAAAAGAATCTGAGCATCCTCATGAAGAATAGTGAAGTCTCTACAACCTGTATTATCTTGTAAGACAATTCTAAAGATGTACCTGTATTTTTGAATTAAAAAGGGATGATTACACTAATGCAAACATGCATTTGGGAAAGTATAACAGAGTATCGAACAATAGACAATCATGGATGCAAACCTGTTACGCGTCAGACTTGGAGGTCGACATGTGTAGTACGGTACATTCAGCGCGAATACGTAAGTGTGATAGTGCAAGCGTCGTAAAGTAGTGGGTGGATTTCAGCAATATATGCAAAAATTTGCAAATATCTAACCTGGACATAGTAAATCGGAAGACTATGTGTTATTGAATGAATATATGTAAGCATAAGAAACATTTGTGTAATAAATTTGTAGCTTACATGTGGCACAGTTGCATATTCATATAATCTAATCATTTTAACTACAAACAACTTCTCTACATAGTACATATGTAATATTCTCATACGCATGAAATCAAAATGCTTCATCACACCTGTAATGCCAGAGTTCCTAGTACATGTACGGAAAGTAACACATGCGAGGTCAAGTGTATATCTTGTATGGAGAATGAAAACTGAAGTTAATGTTATATTTTGTATATACCATCCTTCAATGTCTTCTGTTGATTCAATATCTGGATTTATCAGTAATCTACTAACGGGTAAAGTAGAAACCAATATTCTTAATTGTATATTGCAGGCAAGAAAACATATTACTAAAATATACAACCAGAATAATGAAAAGTAGACAGTTTTGTGATTGAAAGTATATCAAGTGGACGTAAAGATACCTTGATAATCTCTAATGTGCACTCTGCAAGCAAGAAGTATATTTGTAGCGGTCAAATGTTCCTAAATATAGGTGCGCTCAACTTCCGCAAAATCGCCCCATAAAGTTGGTCTCCATGGGTGCATCCTACATATATGTGCTATATGTACTAATCTTTATATAATTGAAATGCATCAAGAAATATGAATAAATATTAATCGATGACAGTACATACTGCATGTCACAAAGTAATAATTCCCACCGTGCAGTGCCCCCATCTTTGATCCTTTCCAAAGGATATATAACAACTACCATACCAATGACGTCTATAGAACAACAGGGAATGATAACATTGTAAAGATTCTAGAAGAAATACATGCATAAATTTAGTTAGCAAACTTTACTATGAGAATAATATATACCAACAATATTATTAGGTGTTCATAGATATCAGGGGACCTCGATAAATGACACAAAAGGTGGTTGATGCTGGTAGGGAATATCCTAACAGTCCGAATTGTGATAAACCTTGCCAACACTGAGTATCGAGCTCCATCAAGTAATATCAGCATCGCCTTCTGTGACGCTGAAGATCTCATTACAGTATAAAATAATCAAGTGAATTCGTAAGCAACATACATGTGTATGATAAGGACTTTTTTTAACACAATAATCAAATACCTGGTAGTCCATGAATATAACTTTCCATAATGTGCATCGCCCAGATATTCGAACAGACATTGCTCGCATGAGTCGAACCATGAATGTCACAGATCTATTGTAAGGGTTGATGGCGCATATAGGCATAGAAGTATGTGCTAATGATGTCATGTTTATAATCTTAAAATATTAAAACCAAATAGAATAGTATGATAATAATGCAGCGAACACATCATATTTGGGAAGGAAAGTATATTACTGTAAATAGCACCATCATTATATGATTGAAAATAGGTTAATTAAGCATCCGGAATGTAATAGGTGGAACAAATAAACTGTACGATATAATAATCTACAAATGGTTCAATACATCCCGATACAGCACATTTTTTGTAACATTAACTGGAACTTTTCTCTCATTACAAAGCAGTACTTTTAATCCAAAAGGGGACGAAACACGTGATAGTGCAACATAAAGTTGACCATGGCTAAACACGAGCCTTAGAAGGTATACATTAACTTTGTTCAATGTTTGCCCCTGACTTTTGTTGATTGTCATGGCAAACGCTAGTTTTAAAGGGAACTGTCTTCTTTTGAGTTGTAGATTTGGAAGATTGGATGGGATTAAATCGATTCTGGGCATTAGGACAGTCTCTCTAACTTTTGAGCCAGATATTACTTTGGTCTCAATCACTCTATCCCCCATCTTACTGATAATCAAGCGAGTTCCATTGCACTACCCTATTGACTGATTCAAATTTCTTAATAATATAACAGGTGCACCGACTTTAAGATCTAAACAATGATTTGGCAACCTAGAAATCTTTTTAAGGAATGCAATAATTCAGGGGGTTCCATGTCACTGAAATGACCACAATCATTAGCGTTCGAAAGAGTATCACAACTCAAATAGCTTTTCACATCTCCAGGGAGCATAGACAACATGATTATATTTATTTCATCAACATCATCATTTACTGGTGTAAGAATCCTCATTCATAAAGATATGACTAATCTTCATATTTAGTATCAAAATCAGTGTAAATTGATGTGATCAAATTGTGCAGACCATCCTCATCTAGTATCTTAATCCAATTAGGCTCTCTGTCATCTGAAATAGTAATTCCTTGCACTTGACTTTCCCAACATGTGATATCTATCGAGCAAATTCCTCTACAATTTGCATAGTCTCATTGGATACATCTATTCATTACAGCCTCATGTTTATATGCAAGTACATAATACTACATTCATTTCAAAATGTGGCTCGATAGAGTGTAGCCGCAACGATAGATTCGCGACTCTTGTGTGTAGTCACAGGAAGTATCTGTCTAAAATCTCCCCCAAGAAGGACCAGCCTCCAAGAGCATTCTGATTATCACATATGTCCTTGAGGTGATGATCAACTATTTCAAAAGCTAAACGATTCATCATTGGTGCATCATCCCATTTAATCAACGTTGTTTCAAGAATGAGATCCGCACATTCGGACCTCTAATCAAAGTAACAAACTGACTTCTCATCAGATTGTAAGGGTATTTTGAACAATGAGTGGCCTATTTTTCCTCCGGGTAGTAGTAATCCCGACGATGCTACAGCAAGGACAATATGCTTTTCGGATCGGAACTTAGAGATTAAGGTATTCCATAGATAAGTCTTTCCCGTGCCACCACTACCATATATAAGTGCTGAATACTGATCTGTACACATGATACTGATCTGAGTTCAATCATCTCATGAAGCTTTCAAATCTTGATGTTTCTATATTTGAATCATAATCAAGTTCATCGATAATAAGCCGATTTGTTGCATAAACTATAGCTTCAATAGAAGGGAGCGACATTGGAGGAAAATTTTGTAGTGATCTTCCATTTCTATTCGAGACACATTCTATCTCAAGTAATCCAAGATTCTGGAGCTCGGTAGATGATAAATCCATATGTGGCAGTCCTATTTGCCATCGTATAGTATGTAGCAGGTCATCTGTTAGATGAGCCTATTGTGCATCCCATAACTTCACGGGGTCAGCAATTTCAGAGAACATCAACATGGAGCAAAACATATTTCGCAGTTGAACACCTAAAATCCATGTTGATGCTTCATTCAAGGGAGCATGCCATTCACCAATCACGATCATCATCGAGCAACCCCAATACCATACATACTAACTTAAATGTTGGGTGTAGGACACCACGTATTGTATGAATATCTTCAAGGGAAGTTGCTACACAGACATTTGTAAGAAGCAGTCTCAAATAATATCGTTCACCACAATTTGGATGTGTAAACAGAAGTCAACCAATTGAAGAACCTTTTTAATGAACTGTTCAGCATTTAGAAGAATGATTCCGTACCCATTGTGTGGGGAAGTTAAGATACGTGGTCTGTCGAGCTTCTGGGTATTTCTTATTTGCTTCAAATCACATTGTCAACACTAATTTCTGCGCTTCTGGTTCATTTGCAATACTAAAGAGGTCCTCTCGATCACTGAACACGACTAATTGTTCTCCAGGCAAGTGATATTGAAGTTTTGTACAGAAGGATATTGATGCTACAAGCTGAACTTAAAAATCCGCCAACATGACTCAACTGCAGATACGTAGTGACAATCCAAATAATCTTGAATTTTATTCCTTTCTGTATGTGTCCGAGGTTACTCACTTTCATTATGTGTTGCATTGCTTTCAATGACAATAGTAGCACGATCATAACCCTTATGTGCATACTTATATAGGTATTTGATCACGCGAACAGCTATGCACTCAACATTGATGTGAGCATCATATTTGACGCATAGATCTATATTGTACGGGACCACCCATTGATTATCAATCTCTCAACCATTCACAACCACTTGTTGGGGAGAGCGCTGCCTGCGGTATTAATCGAAACCATGCTCATCAAATTTTGTTTGATTGTAAAATCTTTTTGGATAACATTTTAAGCATTTCCCGTCAATCAAACATGATACACGGGCCATGTATTATAAATCTCTGCAGTCTGATCATGAATTTCGATACTAATCAGCCTATCAATATCTTCTGGGCATGTGGACTTATCTTCCGGTGCTACTGTTAAGAGAACATGAGCATGGCAAAGGCCATGCTTCTGAAATTCAACAACATATACTTCTCTAAAAGATACAGTAGGTACAATTAGTACGTTGAATATATTTTAAGATAAAATAATGTGTATGACAATGTCAGGAACCCACCAGCAATGACTATTCCAAAGATTTTTTGCGTTTTAAAATCATCGAGTAATTGTCGTAAGTTAATTCTGAAAACTCGAGTTATTAGATCTGGTCTGCCCTCAAACCATTGACCAGACAATAGCTCATTAGTGATTTCAAGCCAGTTTGGATTACATGTGAATGTGACAAAGAAATCAAGAGGCCGCAGTGCACGACAAATTGCAATTGCATCTTGACAATGCTATATCATATAACGTGGCAGTGAAAGATGGTAGAATATATCTTTGTCCTATTGATTGTGCATTAACGTCACTTGTGTTAAGTGCATCTTGAATGCCACTGTGCAATTCTGTACATAGGCAACCTTAATGGTTTTGGAACCATGTAAGCCTATATTGCTCAATGGCAGCCTATGCATCTATGTAGAATTGTTGGCCCAGCTGACTACTCGTCTTCATAACTACAGATTCACCTACTTGATATTGGATGCGAAATACATAAAATTCCCTCATTGCAACTGTTGATCTTGAGGTACTAGAGCTAGTCATTCTTGAGATATCTGGACTCCATCCATCGGTGTCGTACGGAAACAAAAGAGGATATTATAAAGGCATATATGATGGATGAATCTTATTTCTCCTCTGTAAGGTTCCGTCCATTTTTTTAAGAATGACATCCCGGGATCCAAAGTGCTAAGTTCCATCCCCAACTAATAGGCCAACAACCTCTTCTACAGTGGGTCTAATATATTGTCGGCCCTCTCTTGCTTAGATGATTCGAATTTGCAAATTAGAAACCTCGCTATGGTCACGTAACATGTTGCGAGCTCTTCTAAATACGGCAACATAAGGATTAACTAAATCCAATATTTTTTACAACCCTTGCACAATGCCAGATCTAACACCAGAATGAATAGATACCCTAAGTGCAGTCATTCGGTTTGACAGTTCATTGCTAGTGTCATAGATGTACAACTGTGCAAACGTTTGATGTAATCCAGATGGGGGGAGCAAGGATCCAATTTTACAGTAATTGCTACCGTTTATCCTGAAAACATAGGGGGTTCTACCATCTTTGACACTATTGTCAATCCTTCCTCCCACGGAAGTGAATGAGAACATGGAGTTTTAGATTCTAATATTGTCAAGGAAATGTTGGTTTGACAATAATGATTCTAGGAATGAAGGTGATGGTGGAAATAAGGGCAGACTAACTTATCCACTTTGACAACACAAATTCAATATTGGGTTGCTGATACTAATATTTCTAACCCTTTTCTCTATCCACATAATAGTTGTGCATAGTGGACATGTAGCCGTTCACAACCCAAAGTCCCATCGGTTTGAGAATGAGTATATTGGACGGGGACGTGTCCCTCCTGCAATGGTATTAGCAGGGTGAGCATGTAATTTATGCTTGGTTGGGTTATGTAAACATAGGAAAGTTTTAGGGGAGTACACATTAGGGTGGATGAGATTGTCATGTGATTTGTAGGTGGAGGTCTTACAGAAGGAGCTTTGTTGGATTTGAGATTTTTATCATGAGCATCTCATTGATCTGATTCTGGGAATAAAATTTGTGTATGTAAAAGGAAGTATTAACTATATGGTAACTACTAGTGTGTAAGCAAAGGTATGATATTCTACAATACAAGGTCAACATTACCAAGGTTGTCAATATTGCGTGCTGAGACGGGATTTTATTGCTCAACTTGGTGTTCAAAATGCGTTGATTGCATTCGTTGCAAATGCATCAATGTTGACCTGACCTGGCGCACCTCTCTCATGAGCAATCGACAACGGTGTGCCACCACATCATTTCATTCAATACGCCAATGCTTGAACAATAATCATCGCCTAGTGTTCAATTTGGCATTTTTTGTTGTAATTATCTTCGTGGTGATGTAAACAACAATGATGGATCCATTCTTTGTATAATAAATCATGCAAACACTTAGGGGAATCTTTCATTTATTTCTTTGTAATAGATTGTATGGAATGTGAAAGAAATTCAGCTTCACAGGCCGTATATGATGATTGTGTTTTGTTTTTAAATTTTGTGTGTTTCACGTTCAACCCTTGCACTATGTTATATTATAATTGCAATATGTAATATCTTCAGCACAACCCTCACAAACATATACATATACATACATATATATATATATATATATATATAATATATATATATATATATATATATATATATATATATATATATGTATAGACACACACACACACACACACACATACATATATATATATATATATATATATATATATATATATATATATATATATATATATATATATATATATATATATATATATTATGTATGTGTGTGTGTGTGTGTGTGTGTGTGTGTGTGTGTGTGTGTGTGTGTACACATATATATATGTGTGTGTGTGTGTATATATATATGTAGATCTCTTAATCTATTAATTTCTCTTTGATAATTAGATGAACACAATTAATATTGAATATGTTATGAAATTCAAAGAGAAAAATAATAGCACCGACAACGGTAATGGCGACAATAGCAACAACAGGAATAATGGAAATAATCTTAGAAATCATGCTTGTAGTTCTATAATCTCTAAGTGCTCAAATTCATATGTGTATTAAGAAGACAAAATAATAATAATAATCATGGAAATTAAAAATGCCTATTACTTCTTTATAATTGTGTATATTATACTTTTGTTTAATAATGAGGTGTCACATAAAGTTTTCAGGCTTTTTAAGTAATTATAATTTGGTTTCTTAAATTTGTTACCATTTAACCCATTTATCTTTACATTTATCTACTTCAAGAGTTACCTCCTATCAAAATTATTTATTCTCAACCACTTACATGTTTAAAAATTTAAGCTGGCCAACTTTATTTCCATGTCTTAATAATTGTTTCTGGAATCCTCTAAGGGTGATCCGTGTCCTAAAAGGCATTGGTAATCGAAACGGAAAATAAATTAAATAGTGGTTGGCTTCCTCGATTTCCATCTCTCAAAACTCTCTTCACAATCCTTTCTAGGCTCTCTCTCTCTTTTTTCCTCTGTTCGCACACTCTGGCACCCTGTTCTCGCTCTTCTAACTGAGAATTAGGGAGTCCAGAATCCCTCCTTCCTTCTCGGCCTTCTATGCCGCCAGCACTCCCCCTTAAGTCTCTTGACGACGTCTCTTTACAGCCACTGAATCGAGGCCTAAAAATGCCCAAGTGATGAAATCTGCTTCATCCACCACCTTTGCGCTGCCATCTGAAAAATACAACACCACCAAGTTGTACATCGGCCAAAGCCGAGTTCAGCGTTACCACCCACGCCGCCAACGCGCCAGTCAGGCGGTGGTGCGTGGGGTCGCCTCCGTTTATGGGTTGGTTTTGGAGTTTCCAGCTAGGTTTGCGCAGATCGGTAGTTTGGGAAGACGCAAGAGGAAGAAGGAAGTGCAAGGACACCTTCATCGGCAGCACGTGTGTGATACGCGCCACCCATCCTCCTCAGATCTAATGGGTATGGTCTGTTTCTAACGGTTGTTGACATTTCTATCCTTCCTTTTTTCTCTTATTTAAAGTTTATTGATAATTTTGGATTTTTCTATGGGGTGTTGTTTTCTAACTGAGGTGTTGAGATATTTGTATGTACTCAGGTGTTCTGTTCGTCTAGACTTCATCATTTATCATTTTATATGTTTGCATATTTTTCATTTTAAGCAATAGGAGTACTCAAATTACTTCACGATTTATCGTTTTCCATGTTTGTAGATTTTTCATTATATGCCATAGGAGTACTAAAATTATTTGTTAACACTTATTCATTTGTTGATTATGTACTTTTGGGAGTAGGAAAGATAAGAGTTGCTGAGGACCGAGAGGAATTGCAGATTGCAGATAGATTGATTGGGGGAACTCAATATGGGTAACGTATAAATTCAATTATTTATTCATTTTGGCTATTTTCTGTGCTCGGGTACATGGTTTCTTACTTTCAATATATATCTTTTATTTTAGGAATATACTAATTAATGGAGTTACTTATGCATATTTTAAAATTTTTATTTCATTTTGGTGTGTAGATGATCTCAACTCTAAAAAGTCTTCCAAAACTTATATCAAATGTGAAAATTATTTTATATGAAATCTAAAAATGCTTTCATTTAGTAGATGGTTAGGCTTCCAAATCAAGAATATTTTGAATTAGTAGATGTGTATGCTTCCAAATTATGTTGCTTATTTCCCTGTGATAAATAGATTATGCCAACTGTTAACGGAGTTACTTATGCATAATTTAAATTTTTATTTCCATTGTGGTGAGTAGATGATCTCAACTCTGAAAAGTCATCCAAAACTTCTATCAAATGCGAAAATTATTTTTTATGAAATCCGAAAATGCTTTCATTTAGTAGATGTGCATGCTTCTAAATTAACAATATTCAATTACTAGATGTGTATGCTTCCAAATTATGTTGTTTATTTCCTTGTGGTAAGTAGATGATACCAAATCAAGAAAATGCTTATTTGTTGTGGCTATTTTCTGATCTCCTATGCAAAGACTTATTTGTTTTGGCTATTTTCTGTGCTTGGGTATGTGGTTTCTCACTTTTAATATATCTCTTTTATTTTAGGAATCATACTAATTAATGGAGCTACTTATGCATATTTTAAAATTTTTATATCATTTAGGTGTGTAGATGATCCCAACTCTAAAAAGTGTTCCAAAACTTATATCAAATGTGAAAATTATTTTACATGAAATCTAAAAATGCTTTCATTTAGTAGATGGGTATGCCTCCAAATTAAGAATATTCAATTAGTAGATGTGTATGCTTCCAGATTATGTTGTTTATTTCATGTGATAAGTAGATTATGCCAATTATTAAGAGTTGTATGCTTTAAAAGAAAAAGGAAATGCTTATACAAAATGTGGAAATTATTTTGTATGAAATGTCAAAATGCTTTCATTTATGTAATAGTGGCTATAATTCAATATCTATGAGACATTAATGTGAGGGATAGAAAGTGGATGCATGCGAGAAATGTAGCCCTATAACCCCCTGAGCTCTGTGCACTCTACAATGCATCGCTCATAAATCCCTTATTCTGATCTCCAATACAGATACTAATTTCTTTTGGCTATTTTCTGTCCTTGGGTATGTGGTTTCTCACTTTCAATATCTCCACCTCATCTCTTTTATTTTAGGAATCATACTGATTAATGGAGTTACTTATGCATAATTTAAAATTTTTATGTCATTGTGGTGTGTGGATGATCTCAATTTTGAAAAGTCTTCCAAAACTTATATCAAATGTGAAAATTATTTATATGAATCTGAAAATGCTTTCATTGAGTAGATAGTTATGCTTCCAAATTAAGAATATTCAAGTAGTAGATGTGTATGCTTCCAAATTATGTTGTTTATTTTCCTGTGGTAAGTAGATGATGCCAAGTTAAGAGAATGCTTATTTGTTGTGGCTATTTTCTGATCTCCTATGCAGAGACTTATTTGTTTTGCTATTTTTTGTGCTTGGGTACATGGTTTCTCACTCTCAATGTGTTGCTTTTATTTTAGGAATCATACTAGTTAATGGAGGTACTTATGCATATTTTAAAATTTTTATGTCATTTTGGTGTGTAGATGATGTCAACTCTAAAAAGTCTTCCAAAACTTATATCAAATGTGAAAATTATTTTATATGAAATCTAAAAATGCTTTTAGTTAGTAGATGGGTATGCTTCCAAATTAAGAACATTCAATTAGTAGATGTGCATGTTTCCAAATTATGTTGTTTATTTCCCTGAGGTAAGTAGATTATGCTTCCAAATTTTTTCTGAGATTTTATGCAGTGGCTTAATTAACAGTAAACAATTTACATACATTCTATATTGGATTTGTGGCAACTATAATTTTGAACCTGAAAGTTGATTGTTATGGCCATTATATGTTCTAGGCAGAATGTGTGGAAGTATTTTTGCCTCTCTATCTGCTCGAGGATTATGCTTGTTTGTTCTGGGACATCTTCTTTATACACCATGCATAAGTTGCTTTTGCTAGTTTTCCGTTATTATTTGTTTAATAAATTTGTCTTTCGTAGTCTATTTTTTGTTAGATTTTGGGCAGTGGCTTAATTAACAGCAAACAATTTACATGCATTCTATGTTGGATTTGTGGCAACTGCAACTTTAAACCTAAAAGTTGATTCTTATGGCCATTATATGTTCTAGGCAGATTGTGTAGCAGTATTTCTGCTTCTCTATCTGTTCTAGGATTGCGCTTGTTTGTTCTGAGACATCTTCTTTATACCCCATGCATAAGTTGTTTTTCTTATTTTTCTATTATTCTTTGTTTAATAAATTTGTCTTTAATAGTCCATTTTTTGTGAGATTTTGTTAAAAAAAAGGGGCAGCCCGGTGCACAAGCATCCCGCGTTCACGCAGGATCCGGGGAAGGGCTGCACCCCAACGGGTGAATTGTAGGCAACCTAACCTGACTTTTTTGTGAGATTTTGTGCAGTGGCTTAATTCACAGCAAACAATTTACATGCATTCTATGTTGGATTTGTGGCAACTACAAATTTAAACTTGAAAGTTGATTGTTATGGCCATTATATGGTCTAGGCAGAATGTGTGGAAGTATTTCTGCCTCTCTATTTATTCTAGGATTGCACTTTTTTGTTGTGGGACATATTCATTACACCCCATGCATAAGTTGCTTTTTTTATTTTCCCGTTATTATTGGTTTAATAAATTTGTCTTTCGTAGTCTATTTTTTGTGAGATTTTGTGCAGTCGTGTAGCTGTTTGATTTCCTACATTAATAAGGTTATGCTTAGAGATTGAGAAATGTAATCGTAGGCAGAATGCAATCCCAAGTCATGAAATCCACCTCGTCCACCACCTTTGCACCTCCACTTGAAAAAATGCAACACCACCAAGTTGCAGATTGATGAAGCCCGAGTCCGGTAGTACCACCCACGCTGCCAACGCGTACTTAAGCAGTGGCGTGTGGGTTTACGTTCCTCTGTTTATGGGGTGGTGCTGTATTTGCAGTGAGGTTCGGGCAGATTGGGGGTTTGGAAAGACGAAGGAGGAAAAAGACAGTCGAAAGACACCTTTGTCGCCGGCGCGTGTAGGATACGTGACACCCCTCCGCAGTGGCTGTGATAGGTATGGTATGTTTCTAACCATTGTCAACATTTCGACCCTTCCTTTTATTTAAAATTTATTATATATTTTGGTTTTGCAATGTTGTCCTATTTTTGTATGTACTTTATTTGTTTTTGTATTTATGTATGTGTAATTATTCAAGTGAGATCTCACAAAAATGGAAATGTTAATTGTCCTAGGAGGAGAAGGCTATCTTAACTTCATGGGTAATGAGGTGAGCATCTAACAGCGGCGGATCTTCTCTTTACCCCATGTATAACTTAATTGTACCCAATTTGATAGTTTTGTACATGCATTCTCTTTTGGATTTGTGGGAACTGCAATTTTGAACCTCAATGTTGATTGTTATGGCAATTATCTGCTGTAGACAAAATGTGAGGAAGCATTTCTGCCTCTTTATATGTTCTAAGATTGCTCTTGTTTGTTCTGGGACATCTTCTCTTTACCCCATGCATAATTGGTTTTTTTAAATAATTTTTACAGTTATACATATATAAGTCAAATCAACCAAGAGAAAACTAATGTTTTAACATGTAAACTAAACCTGCAGCAATCTTTTAACAAACCAATATTCTATTTTCCCGTTATTATTTGTTTAATAAATTTATCTTTCGTCATTTAATTCAATAATTTATCTGCATTCTGTGTTGGATTTGTGTATGTCAAGTTGGTATTTAATTTTGTATATAGTATGACATTCATGACCTTATAAAATTCATTTATTCACATGGAATTGGTTGATTCTCAACACCAACACTACATTCCCCTCTCCAGCAATTCAAGTCCATTTCTACTTTTGTGTGTGGGTGATATAAAGTGACTAATCTTTATGCAAATATTATGCGGGGTCACCTTGAAGTGTAATTGATATAGGCAAGCTTGAGATTTTAGAATGAAGTAACAAATATAATCAAAAACTCATCACCTTATCCTCTGTCTTTGATTTTGAAATATCAGAAGTTAATTTGACCCAATTTGATAGTTTTGTGCATGCATTGTCTTTTGGATTTGTGGCAACTATAATTTTGAACCTCATTGTTGATTCTTATGGCCACTATCTATTCCAGGTAGAATGTGTGGAAGTATTTCTACCTCTATCTGTTCTAGGATTGCTCTTGTTTGCTCTGGGACATCTTCTCTATTCCCATGCATAAGCTAATTGGACCCAATTTGATAGTTCTGTACATGCATTCTCTTTTGGATTTGTGAGAACTGCAATTTTGAACCTCAATGTTGAGTGTTATGACCGTTATCTGTTGTAGGCAAAATGTGTGGAAGTGTTTCTACCCCTTTTATATGTTCTACGATTGCTCTTGCTTGTTTAAGGACATCTTCTCTTTACCCCATGCATAATTGCTTTTCTTTTTGGTTATAATTTTGTAGTTACATATATGTTGTTTGTCCTGGGAGATCTTCTCTTTACCCCATGCTTAATTGCTTTTTTTTAATAATTTTTGTAGTTATATACATACATACATACATACATACATATATATATATATATATATATATATATATATATATATATATATATATATATATATATATATATATATATATCTTTATATTATATATATGTATATAAGTCAAATCAACCAAAAGAGAACTAATGTTTTAATATGTAAACTAAGCCTATAGTAATCTTGTAAGAAACCAACATTCTATTTTTCCGTTATTATTTGTTTAATAAATTTGTCTGTCGTTGTTTAATTAACAGCAAACAATTTACAAGCATTATGTGTTGGATTTGTCTATATTAATTTGGTATTTAATTTTGTGTATGTTATGACCTTCATGACCTTATTAAATTCATTTACTCCGGTGAAGTTGGTTGATTTCTAACACCAACACTACATCCCTCTCCCCAGCAATTCAAGTGCATTTTTACTTGGCGTGTTGGTGATATAAAGTTACTAATCTTTATACGAATATTATGGTGGTCCACCTTCAAGTGTAATTGATGTAGGCAAGATTGAGATTTTAGAATGAACTAACAAATATAATCCAAAACTCATCACCTTATTCTCTGTTTCTTATTTTGAGAGATCAAAAGTTAATTTGACCCAACATCAACTTTCTATACATGCATTCTTTTTTGGATTTCTAGCAACTGCAAGTTTGAATCTCAATGTTGATTCTTATGGCCATTATCTGTTCTAGGCAGAATGTGTAGAATTATTTCTGCCTCCTTATATGTTTCAGGATTGCTATTGTTTGGTTTTCATACCCCATGCATAAGTTTCCTTTTTTTTAATAATTTTTGTAGATATGTATTGTTTGGTGGGTAGGAGGGAAGAGGAAAGGTATTACATACCTAGAATGTAATGTGCAGAGCCATTTTAAATTTCACCTTAACGCTATAATTTTCACCTCAACACGCAATTAAAGGTGTCTTTGTTGTGCTCTCAGTTTGCAATATCAATCAAGGGTGTAAAGTAAGAATATGTGCACATCATCAATGTTTTAAGTATGATTAGAAGGGGGAAGGTAATGCATATCTGGAGTATAATGGACAGAACTATTTTTGTCTAATCTGGTTATGGTGTCTTTCTTGTTGTAAGTTTACCCTCAACACACAATTATTAGCAGTTTATGGTGTCTTTCTTGTTCTGCTCCCAATCTACATTATCAATGAAGGGTGACAAATATGAATATGTGCACAGAATCAATGTTTAAACTATGATTACCTGAGAAGTCCATGTATAACGATTGTACCTGCTGATTTGTACACTACGTGAATGGGAGTAAAACGGCTAGCGACAAGTATGAGGATGTGAAAAGTTAGAATCTAGAGGAGGATGGGAAGTGTTTGACAATGCAGTTTTAGTGAAAGTTGTTTGGGATAGGATTGTGGTGCAGTTGTGATGTACTAGAATTGTGCAATGTGGAAAGTTTTCCTTAATGGCTAGCTGTAAATTCTCAGTTTTTTTGGGGTCTTTGCTCACAGTTTTAGGTTCTGCAACGTGGGAAGTTTTCATGAGGGGGCAACTGTAAATTCTCAGGCTTTTTGTTTTTTAATAGTTTGAGGGTTAGTGGGTTTCTGTAAATTGAGGGGGTTTATATCACTGGGCGGCTATAAATTCAGTTTTTTTCCCCCTTACAATTGGAGGGTTAGTGGGTTTCTGTAAATTGAGGAGGGTTATATCACCACTGCAAATTTGGGTTTCTGTAAATTGAGGAGGGTTATGTCACCACTGCAAATTTTAAACTGTGGTTCATACATCAATTTGGCGAGAGTGCACCAAATCACAGCAATTCTAGATTCCTCACAGATCAGCACATCACCCATTTTAGCATTTATAGTATAAAGATATATGTAAAATTATTAGACACGAATTTCATTACATGTGGATAGGGGGAAAACTAACATGCTGATCTAATTCTTCCTTTTCTAGATAGTATAGAATTCTTATACTTAAAAAAATTATTGAAAGTGAATTTTGTAAAATTAATTTTTTAACGGGATAAATAGACACACATTAGGAATTATTCTTATTTTTTATTTTAATTTTTAACAAATTTTAAAACATTTTTATGGATTTTTGAAAGAATGAGTTCTGATCTAGTGTAGAATTCACAGTTTGTAGTGCCATGTTGGATCATTCATATCCTCCTAACTATAAATAGCTAGGAGAGATGGTTTACCAACATAAAAATGTCCAGAAGTGTAGATCTATTGTTATAAATAAAAATTTTTCAAAAGATGTCTTTACAGTTTCAAAAAAGGGAATAACAGTGCAATGACAAAAATCTGGGCAAATTTGACACTTTTTTAGAGAAATAGGTGTTTTGAATACCTTGGGACTCAGATTTGGATACTTGAGCACTTGTTGGAAAGTTTTTTTCTCGATCTAACTGATTATATGAAAATCAAACTCATTTTCAAATGGGCTTAATAGAAATCCTAGAACATTACTAAAAGTTTGTGTGAGTTTCTCTTTTAAACCACTTGACTCCAAGTCATCATATTATTTTTTATGCATGACTCAACCCTTTTTAAAAATTTTGTAGATAAAATAAAGAAAATAGAGACTAGAGCTGGAGAAAGTAAATAAAAAAACAAAACACACATTATCTTACAATTACTCTTGAATCTCATCCTTCACACCAGTAAAAAGAAAAAGTAGTGGTCAACCCAAGTAAGGGAAACGGCCACGAAGGCCCTAAAGAGGCAACTGAATGAACTCGGGTCAAAAGGCCATCGAGGTGTGGCCTGGCCCAAGAGAGTACAAGGGAGGAACAAACTTGTTAGTAGCAGATGAATGATAATCAAAGTAAAATAAGAACAACATATTATAAGGCCAACATATGAAATGATGAACCTAAAAATAGAGATTACGACCAAAAAAAAAAAGTAAAAATGAGGATGAATGATAACATATAAAATAATGGTCTCAAAAAGAAAGAAAATCAAGAATAAAAATTAAAAATAGAGAGATTATGTGCAATATGAAATCATAAAATGAAAATAAAAAATAGGATCAAACCCCCAAAAAATGGAAGTTTCATCCAACAATGACAAAATATGAGATGATGATCATAAAAAGACGAAAAATAAGACATATGAACGATAAGAAGAGAAATAGATGTATTAAGTATAAGATTAGCATAATAACACTTCGGCTTACCCTTGTGTATGATCTAGAAAATGTTTTAATTATTTAGAAAAGAAGACTTGAAAAAAAAAAGAGCTCCGTTAAACACTTAGCTTTCAAAGTGCTAAGACTTGAAAGAAAAAAATTAGAAGGATTAAATTAAATTTAATTAACTCTAAGAGACAGAGCTAATTAAATTTAATTTAATCCTTTTAAAACTAGAGAGAGTTTGGAAGAGACAAAATAAAAACAAGGACTTCTCCAAGTTAAAAAGGCTATTGGCTAGAACCTAAGGCGCTAATTAATTAGGAAAGGAAGGCATCGCCCAAAAACCGCAATAAAACCAAAAGAAGAATGAAGTTTTAAAAAAGTTAAAATAAAAAAGAAATAACACATGAACCGTTCGGGATATATATATATATATATATATATATATATATATAT
>JAKOGI010002259.1:5000-18657 GCA_029747015.1 Carnegiea gigantea
TAACAATGTGGTTTGAAGTAAATAAGAAGTACCCACATGCTCGACAGACCACGTATCTGAACTTTCCCACGCAATGGGTATGGAATCATTCTTCAAGAATTTGGATGGTCCGTCAAAAAGGTTCTTCAATTGGTCGACTTCCGTTTGCACATCCAAATTGTGATGAACGATACTACTTAAGAATGCTTCCTACAAAGATTTGTGGAGCAACTTCTTTTGAGGATATTCGTACCATACATGGTGTCCTGCACCCAACATTTAAGTCAGTATGTATGGCACTGGGTTTGCTTGAGGATGATGGTGAATGGCATGCTGCCTTGACTGAAGCATCAACCTAGGCTTCAGGTGTGTAATTACGAAATATGTTTTGTTCCATGCTGATATTCTCCGATATTGCTGATCCAGTTAAGTTGTGGGATGCACATTCGGCACATCTAACAGATGACCTGCTCCATACCGTACGACTGCAAACAAGAATGTTGGATATGGATTTACCATCTGCAGAGCTCCAGAATCTTGGCCTACTTGAGATAGAACATATCTTGAATAGAAATGGACGATCGCTGCGAAATTTCCCTCCAATGCCACTCCCTTCTATCGAAGCTGCAGTTTATGCAACAAATCGGCTTATTATTGATGAACTTGATTATGACACAACTCTGGAAACATTAAGATTTGAAAATTTTATAAGAGGGTTGAACTCAGATCAATATAATGCATACAGATCAGTACTCGATACACATAACAGAGGTGAAGGGGGGTTGTTCTTCATATATGGTAGTGGAGGCACGGGAAAGACATATCTATGGAATACTATAATCTCTAAGTTCCGATCAGACAAACATATTGTCCTTGCCGTAGCATCATCGAGAATTGCTTCTTTACTGTTACCGGGAGGGAAAACAGCCCACTCAGTGTTTAAAATACCCTTACAACCTGATGAAATGTCAGTTTGTTACTTCGATAAGAGGTCTGAACGTGCGGATCTTATCCATGAGACAACGTTGATTGAATGGGATGAAGCACCAATGATGAATCGTTCAGCGTTTGAAGCTGTTAATCGTCACCTGTAGGACATATGTGATAATCAGAACGCTTTTGACGGAAAACTGGTCCTTCTTGGGGGTAATTTTAGACAGATACTTCCTGTGATTGCACGCGGGATCGTGAATCTATTGCTGCAGCTACAATTCATCGAGCAACATTCTGGAATGAATGTAGTGTTTTGCACGTGCGTATAAACATGCGACTGCATCGAATAGATGAACCCAATGAGACCATGCCCAATGTCGAGGAATTTGCTCGATGGATATTACAGGTTGGAGATGGTCAAGTGTAGGGAATTGCTATTTCAGATGACGGAGAACCTAATTGGATTAAGATACCAAACGAATTCCTAATACCGAATGAAGACAACGGTCTGTATAATTTGATCGCATCAGTTTATCCTGATTTTGATACTAAGTATGAAGATTGGTCATATCTTCGTGAAGGAGGGATTCTTGCACCAACAAATGATGATGTTGATGAAATAAACACAATCATATTGTCCATGCTTCCTGGAGATGTGAAAAGTTATTTGAATTGTGATAGTCTTTCAAACACTGGCAATTGTGATCCTTTCAGTGATATGGAACCCCTTGAATTATTGCATTCCCTAAATATTTCTGGGTTGCCAAATCATTGTTTAGATCTTAAAGTCGAAGCGCCAGTTATATTATTGAGAAATTTGAATCAGTCAATAGGGTTATGCAATGGTGCTCGATTGATTGTCAGTAAGCTGGGTAATAGAGTGATTGAGGCCAAAGTAATAACTGGCTCAAAAGTTGGGGAGACTGTCCTAATACCCAGAATCGATTTAACACCATCCAATCTTCTAGATCTACAACTCAGAAGAAGGCAGTTCCCTCTAAAATTGGCGTTTGAAATGACAATCAACAAAAGTCAGGGGCAAACTTTAAATAGAGTTGGCGTACCTTCCAAGACCCGTGCTCAGCCATGGTCAACTTTATGTTGCATTGTCACGTGTTTCGTCCCCATCTGGATTAAAAGTACTGCTTTGTAATAAGAGAGGAGTTCCAGTAGACGTTACAAAAAATGTTGTGTATATGGATGTATTGAACAATTTGTAGATTATTATTATATTGTACAGTTTACTCATTTCGCCTATTACATTCTGCCTGTTTGATTATCGTATTTTCAATCATACCATTATGGTGTTATGTACAGTAATATACCTCCCTCGACAAATACATTGTGGTAATTTCTTTATTATCATACCATGCTATACACTTTTAATTTCTTTAAGATTACAAACATGGCATCTTCAGCACCTACATTTATGCCTATATGCGCCATTAACCCTTGCAATAGATCTGTAACATTGATAGTTCGGCTTATGCGAGCAATGTTCGTTCGAGTATATGGGCGACGGACAGTATGGAAGGTTATATTTATGGACTACCAGGTATTGGATTAGTGTGTTCAATAAAGTCCTTATTGTATACATGTATGATGCTTACGAATGCATTTCATTATTTTATAGTGTGATGAGATATTCGGCATCATAGAAGGCGATGCCGATATTACTCGATGGAGGTCCATACTCATTGCTGGCAAGGTTTATCATATATCCGGACTCTCAGTTGATTCTGCTACAGATGGCGAACGGAATGTGGTGACCAACCTTTACAAATTGGTTTTCACGTCGAGAACAGCAGTTCTTAGCGTCATTAAAGAATGTCAAGATATTCCCCACCAGCTGCGACCTCCTTTCCTGTCATTCACCGAGATCCCTCGATGTCTTCAGACACCTGATAATGTTGTTGGTACGTATTGTTCACACATTCAAGTTTGCTATCTAAATTTATGCATGCATTCCTTCTGTATTCTTTACAATGTTCTCATTTCCTGTTGTTCTATAGACGTCATAGGAATGGTAGTATCTATATATCCTTTGGAAAGGACCAGAGATAGAGGCACTACATGGCGGGAATTATTACTTTGTCACATGCAGTATGTGTTGTGATTAGTTAACTTTTGTAAAGTTTTATTGTTACATTTCAATTATATAAAGATAAGTATATATGATATATCTGTGCAGGATGCACCCATTGAGACTGACTTTATGGGGAGATTTTGCGGAAGTTGAAGGCACCTATATTCAGCAACATTTGACTGCTGAAAATATACTTCTTGCTTCCAGAGTGCACATTAGAAATTATAAAGGTATCTTTACGTCCACTTGATGAAGATGTCATTCACAAAACTGTATAATTTTCATTACTCTGATTGTATATTTCAGTAATACATTTTCTGTCATGCAATATAACTGTAGGAATATCAGTTTCTACTTTGCCCGTTAGTAGATTACTGATCAACCCAGATATTGAAGCAACAGAAGACTTCGAAGGCTGGTACACATAAGATGTCACATTTTAAGGTTTTCTAATTCTATACATCTTATATACATTTGACCTCATACGTGTTAGTTTTCATGTATGTATCAGGTTCTCTGGCACTTCGGGTGTGATGAAGTATTTTGATTTCATGCGTATGAGAACATTACGCATGTGTCATCTAGAGAAATTGTTTGCAGCTAAACGGATTAGACTGTATGAATATGCTATTGCGCCAAATGTAAGCTAAACTTTTTTCACCAATTGTTCCTTATGCTTACATGCATTCATTCAATATCACATAATTTCCATATTTTATTATATCCGGGTTAGATATTTCCGAATTTTTGCATATATTGCTGAAATCCACCCGCTGCTTTACGATGCTTACATTAATTGCAATAAAAGTGTCCACACTTTTGTATTCGCGCTTAATGTACTGTACTGCACATGCCGATCACCAAGTTTGACTCGGAACACATTTGCTTCTATGATTCCCTATTATTTGATAGTCTGTTATGCTTTTCCAAATTTATGTCTTCATCAATATAATCATCCCTTTCTAATTCAAAAATACAGGTTCATCTTCAGAGTTGTGTTACAAGATGTTATAGGTTTTAAAGAGTTCACTGTTCTTCATGAGGATGCTCGAATTCTTTTACATACAACCGCTACACAACTGGATATGTATGCAGCACAGGTATTCTTATTGTCACTGATTATTATGTTCAACCAAGTTATTGTTCCACCGTTGCCTAACCTGTGTTGCTATTGTCTACAGCCATATGATCATCTATCGCTCTATACAATTATAGATAATTACATTGGAAAACCTTGGGTTTTCATTTTAGAGCCTCCACGCCAGCATGAAATAGAAGCTCTTGTCGCTGTTATTGTGCCAGTCAATTGGGAGGAAGAGGTCCATTATATACGACGTACTAATGTTAGGTACACCAGGTACATAATGTGTCTATATAAAATTCCCTTCTTTCATTGTTAATCAAATTATCACTAAATCTTGATTTTTGGTTCAGGTTCAAGAGAAAGAGGTGGATTCTTCATCACTGGCGTCATAACTTAAGTTATCATCATCCAATTTAACGTACTTTGTACCCAGTTCACTACCTAATATGTCAATCATACTTATGTAGACTTATTCCACAATGGTATATTTTCAAATTGTTAATCATATTGTTTATGCACGCAGTTGCTGTATATTTAATTTTTTTGTTGGGTTTTTCCCTTCTCTTTACTGACTTATAGTATTAATTATTTATACACTAACTATCCATGTATTTTTTTGATAACATATCCACCAATTGTCCATTTGAATATATTCCGTACTTTTGCATGGGCCCAGACTAGTACAAGTAAATACAAAAGTGATCACCTGCATTAACAATGTAAGACCTCAAGCAAAACCATCTTCTGTCCAATTTTCTCAGAGCAGGGCTCATCTGTGCTAAAACATCTCCCCTGTAATCATGATTCCCAAGAACTAAAAAGGGAACAAAAATACAAATGATTATTAGTGAAACTAGCCTTTAAATTTGTGCTACGTACGATTTATTTTAAAATTTTAGCTAAAATATTTTTAGAAATATTATAATTAATCTTATAATTTAAATTTTTAGAAAGAATAATATTAACATATTTGTAATTTATTTTCTTTTTTTCTTCATTAAAGCAGTTGAAAAGACACTGTTTATTTTTTTTTATTAGAAAGAGAGGGGTTTATTCAATATTGGAATTAAGGAAAAGGTACATGTCCTCGGATGCCCGTTCAGCTATACTGTCAGGGACCTCCGATTCCCAAATTCTAAGGCAAAAACTATAGGATTGCAGATGAACAAGCTCATGTGCAACACGATTTCCCCCTCGTTTAACAAACGACCAAGAACAAAATCGAAAAGAACACACAATGGATAAGATATCCTGGATAATAAACCCCATGAAGGAGTCTTGGATTTTATTCCTCCCCAGAGCCTAGATCAGTGGTAGACAGTCTCCTTCCACCACGACGTTGTCGATGCCCGCTGCCATCACTCGGCGCAACCCCAGAAGACATGCTAGCGCCTCCTCGAGCACTGGCTCAGTGAAAAAAGACACTATTTATTATGATGATTTTAAATCACATATTGTTTAAATTTTTATTTTTAAATAAAATCTTAATAAATGTTTTAAAGACAGGTATCACGGCTGTAGTTTAAATAATGGCTAGGATTTGAATCCGTTGATAGGTTTCCAATTTTAGAGTTATTCAATCAACGGTTAAAATATTTTATCAGAGTGTTATTATTTGATCATTTAGTAAAATATTTAAACTTTTCAATGAGACTGTAATACTATTATATGCTCTAAGTCTCGAAACTCAATTATACTTAATAAATAAAGAATTAGGAAATGGTGAAATTACCAAGGTACCACTGCTTCTGCAAACTAGGGGCAGTGTCGATGTCAGTAAATGAATCTTGAAATGCAGGATCGTCAACTCCAGTCAGTCCGTCGTAGAAATTGTCTGCTGTTGATATGACGAAGTCCACGTCCAATTTCTCTCCAATGATTAAACCTGACAAAACTGACTCGAGATCCGAAACCCAAACTTAACGATCCGGATCTATACTGGAACTGACACCCGAAATGGGATGAACCGATTTGGACCCGAACACTCGAAATAAACCGATCCATAACCGAACGAAACCCGAATTGTAGCATAACCCGAACTTAACCACACCCGAAATGACCCGACCCAATTCAAACCCGAACCGAAGTGACCCGAAAATGAACAACCCGAACCCGACCCGAACCATACCTGTTTTAAAACCGATCCGATTCCTACCCGACTCAATTTTACCCAAATGAAACTCGAACCAGAATATACCCGACCCGAATATAACTCGCACAGAAAATAGGAGCTTGTCATATACTGATAAGATATCAGATGGTTTTTACAACATACTAGGGATGAATCCTCAAGTCTAGGTGATGTATAATGATGTTGAAGAATCTAAACATGTTCCATCTTTGACGTCTTTGATAGCCATTTCACCACATGATAAAGCTCAAAAATGTTGTAAACACAAACAAATCAAACAACTTATCATTATCAATTATCATCATACGATGCAAATATCAGACCATTAAGCATTTAACCCAGTATCTTTAGGCTCATAAGAAATTGACAATGGACATATCACATTCTACTTATAAGTCATGCAATCAGTAATATTTCATCAAAATTATCGACAATAACACCAAATCAAGCTACTGGATACAAGCGAAAACTAAAATTTAAGATCTAGGATTTTACCAATGTTGACCTAAGCGACGAAAAGGGGTAAAAACGAACAGTGCCACACCAGTTCTTGAAAAAAGATTTCACTTGCCCACCACGGCGATTTGAGTCAGGATGATTCTTCTTCAAATTTTGCACACTAGCCTTCGAAATTTTGAACGAAATTCGGCCCACAGATCCTCCGAAATTGTGTAGCAAATTCAGCCCATAAATTACAAAATCTTGTGGGGTGAAAGGTTAGGCAGTGGGAACAAAACGCAGAGGGATGAAGAAGGAGCAGCAAATTCAGCCCATGAAGATCGGGCAGCGAAACCAACGAGATACGCACAAAGAGAGAGAGAGAGAGAGAGAGAGCAGAAGGAGCAAAGCTGCAAAAAGAATTGAAAAGGGGCAAAAGTGTTTTGCTTTGCTTTTGTCGTGAACCTTTTGATTTGCTTTTGTCTGGGTTCACGGCTCCACGCGAGATAGAATTGGCACAAAGGGGTTTTGTTTTTTTTTTTTTTAAGTTTAAGTGAGATAGAGAGAGAGAGAGTAGATGGGGCCCTCTAAATTGAATTTTGTTTTTTAGGTCCTAGGCTTTGGGGGGAGAACTTGAAATTTTAGAATTCAATTACTTGAGTTTAGGAGGGAAAAAGAAAAATAACTTAAGATTTAAGAGGAAAATTTTACAAATTAAATCAAAGAAAATTTAAGAAAAAAATAAAATACTTAATAGTTTTTAATTTTTAATTTGTTAGATATGTAATAAAAATATTAAAACCAATTAGTTGCTTTTAAGAGGGAAAAAGAAAATTGACTTAAAACTTAAGAGGAAAATTTTAGAAATGAAATCAAAGACAATTTAAGAGGAAAAAATAAAATAGTTGATAGTTTTTAATTTTTAATTTGATAGATATGTAATAAAAATATAAGAGATATAATATTTGGTCAAAATATAAATTAAGAACAGACAAGCATAATTAATAAATTATTAAACTTATTAGGATCTAACAATATCATTTTACTATTTAATTCACTTAATTACTTAATGCATGTTAGGATTATAAAGTTACAATATCATTCTGTGACTACCGTCATTCTTTTAAAAATACTGCATTAGTACATTACTAATCTACAATCCTAAATTATCTTCATAACATGTTTAAATTTTAATTCTACATAATCATATTCAAAAATATATGTTTGCATATGATCTCATAGACTCATAGTAGTGTGTCTCATTTGAATTTTAGACAACTGAATTCCAAGTCTCGAGTTTCGATAACTAACATTCACAATTATATAAATGTAATGATAATTAACACATATAGACATTTGATCTCACAAAGACAAATCAATCTTGATATATGATCACTTAAAGAGCTATCAAAAGAACATTGAATCGATTATTGAAAATACTGACTTGAACCAATCTGTTTTCTATTTACCAACTCAAATATGACAATTGACAAATGTCAAGTTATGAACCAACAGTCCAACACCGGAGCCAAAATAAAACTTTTATTATTTTCTTTCTTTTATTGGTCATTTTTCAAGGTATATATATTTTGGCGTTGAGCCTTGTAAATGAGACAATTGACTCATGAATCAGAATCATGATTGGCGCTAAGTTGGTTCACTAGTTTTGTCATAACATGACCTCAATTGAGATATTTGAAATAATGAAACATCACTTAACAGTCCGCAATTATTTAGATAATTGCACGTTGATCGTCGCATAACTGCATAAGAAATTAAGAATATAAGATATAGGGACTAGGGTCATGGATGGGTTGTACTTGAGTACTTGTAACTTACTAACATTCATAGTAAATGTATAAGTATAACTAAGCCCATAAAAAATTTCAATTATAAAAGTTCCTTTTAATTTTACTTAAGCTTTAAAGCTTTCATATCATATATATATATATATATATATATATATATATATATATATATATATATATATATATATACACACGGACGTATAAATGATTAAACGTTAATGTTTGAGTGTATGACTTGAAAGGATAACACAAAATAAATGGGCTTAACTAATTAAATAGATTTTATCTTTTAAATGTAATTTAATATTAGAAATGAGCACATTGAAAATATACATTGACCCGAAGTTAACCCGAATTAATTTATACCTAACCCGATTTACACCCGACCCGACATCCACCCGAACATGGAACCGAATGCCACCCGACCCAAATTAGACCCGACCCATACCCGATCCGAACCGGACTACTGTACACAACCCGAAATATACCCGACCCAAACTCCACCCGAACCGAACCCAAACCCGACCCGAACACATTTGACCCGAAATTGACCCGAACCGAACTACGTCCCGACCCGTACCCGATCCGATTGACCCATTTGCCAGGTCTACCAATGATTCCCATCTGCATTAAGAGTATATATAGTACGTGCCTGCTTAATCAACACATATAATTTGTGACATATCCCTGCTTGGATTGTGTCTGCTTATCTATTTGTTCGATTGATTGGTAGTGCCAAAAGTGGCAAAAAGTCTACATCATAAATGGAGCAGAACTAACCCGACAAAATTAAGTATATTTGATCTGACCTGACCTATTTTCTAAACTCCATAAGTACTTCTTTTCTTGTGAGTTAGCGATGCAATTTAGATTTGGTGATGCTAAACATGACAATTTGGATAATGCTATTAGCCAGGTTGACGAAGTTAAATATGTCTTGTTTACATGGGGAACTATGGTCTATGGGTTGAGTCAAGTAAAGTGGGACAGGTTATTTCGTGTTTTAATTTTTTGTATTTATCTATCTAGAACAAGCTGACTTTAGTAACTAAAATAAGTTGAATACTACACCTGTCTGCACTTATAATTTAACTGATATGAATGTGATAGCTTTTACTTCCAAAATGAAGGAATCTCCTCTTATGCTCCTTCGCGTAGAACCAAATCTATGGGTTTTTTATTGCACTAAGGAAAATCTATGGATTTTATTTATACAATCTCATAAAAAAAATTCTCTCTTTTATATATGATCTCAATTAGTAAACCTAATTAATATATTCCACACAGTTTCTTTTAATTGAGAATAAAATTTTCGATTAGATATATGCGAAAACAGTGAGATTGCATTTGAAACTTCCCAATTTGGTGAACCTAAAAGTCCTAAACTTCATTCGAACCACCCCCCAAACCAAAAAAAACTATATAAATAGTAATAAATAAACAATTATTGCAACTAACGACAAATAAAGAGAAACTTATTACATGTTTATCTTGATTACGTACCCACATTATTTGCACCGCCCAATATGATCCTATACCAATTATACAATGATGTGAATTCATAGATCCAATACGCTATTAATACATATATATTCCTTCCCTTATTGAAACAGGATTGTTCAAGTGATTTGACGTACTTGTTCTTCTTAAACACGTTCCCAAGTTCAAGTTTTGTGAAAAGTTCTACCTTCTATTGGGTCAACAGTAACTTGACTTCAGTGAAATAGATGATCTAAGATCAAAAAATATATTATATTCCTTTCCCTATTCTTTTTTTTGGGGGGGTTTAAATTTCTCCCTAAAAATCTCTTTTTTTGCCCATCAGGTCTTTTAGTATTTAAAAATTAAAAAATTCAAAATTAGAAGGAAAGATAGGGATGAAGTCTTTGATCAAATGAAAAAAAATAATAAAACAAAAAAAGAGGACTTAATTTTACAAAATTATACATTAAATAAATTATTAGACACAACTAGAGTAATTACCTGAGTAGCAACTAGAGATTGGTTGAAGGTACCGTTTCTTCCCCAATCACCAACAACCAAGAAGCTAAGAGAGGCATCATCTTTGTAATTATTCATTGGATGATAAAATCCTGGAAGGTCAGATTTCACCCTCATCATCATCAACAACAACAACAGCAATAAACACCCCATTAAATTAATGAATTTTGCCTTTTTTAATTAAAAAAAATCCCCCCTCTTACTCTCGCTCTTGCTTCTCTCTCTACTAGGACGAAGGGAAACTCAAGCGTGCCCTTGCGCATATATAATTGTAAAGTGCTCTTGCCGAAGGGTGATGAAACAAGCAAGTGAGAAATGGATCACGTATTTTTAAATAAGTCACCAACCAATGTGTTTATTCCACGTGACTTAATTAATATATAATCTTTTAGAATAGTACGTAATTTCTTTAATGGGCTTCAAAAAAATTTCAAGTTAAATAAACTAATTTTTAATCTAAAAAATATGGACAAAGAAATAAGCAATAAGCTCAAGGAATTTTGAAAAAATTGCAAAAATATGCTTGCAAACAATTTTGTAGAGATGGAAAAGTGAATATGGACAAATTGAAAAATTTATAGGAATAGAGATTTTGTCAATATTTGTAATTTGTATATAATGATACGTAAGAAAGTGCTTAACTCATGTAATCATGGTGATCTAACTTGGTATTTTTTGAGTGTGTAGCGTGATAGTTAAATTAACAGGAAACAACTCGATGTTAATCGAAACGCTACACAGTCAAAAATACCAAATTAGATGCGCTTGATTACACGGAATTATATTCCTCAATCCATTGGTCCAACCAACAATACCAACAAAAATTTGTTTTATTAGCTTACCTATAACTTTTTATCATATAGGAGTTTTATCATCCTATTTTTGTATCTTGCTTCTTGGCAATTGGAAAAAAATTATTTAAGTTGTCTTAAATCACGATTATTGATGATTTCATCTGTCCTTTTTTTTTTTTTATTAGGCGATGAATTCATCTATTGTTAAATGATGAGGGCTGGAGTTTTTACCCATGATATGAAAGATATCATCATATATAAACCTTTTTCGTGGAAGGAGAACTTTTATGTATCTTTTTATGAGATAAAATAACAAATAATAATATGATATGGTGGGCTTACAAAATGTAAAATAGTTACAGTCCTCCATTTTCTCATCCCATCGCTGTTTGTATTATTGTATATAATGCATGATGCCTTTGATTTTAGAAGGGAAAAAAAATGCATGATATCATTAGCTTTTTCACATAATTAAAACATTTAGAAATTTTTAATAAATAAATTGTATATTCATTAAATTTTATAATTAGGTGTAAACTGTAAAGTCCTGGTGCCTGGTGACATTAATGATTTTGTTCTCTTGGTCAGATATCGCGTGGGCAAATAGTCCGAAAGTATATACTTATATATTTAGTCATGCTTCATGTTTGGATATACTTTAAAAGGTCTTTGTTAGACTGGTACACAAATAAATTTCTGCCATTTAATTTTTTCTCAATATTAGAACACATAAAATACGTTAGGCAGTACTCAAGGCTGTAATGTGAGAGGTATCGATACTTCCCTAATTATGTCATCCTCTCCTCCAAAATTTGGATATGTCTTCATCTTTTTATGCCTTCTTTTTTATAATCTACTGTTGTTGAAGGCTGGGATAGTTGATTTTCGACCATGATGACCTTCTTATTTATTGCTTTCTTTTGTTTTTTAGTAGTACTTTTATTTACTAGTAGTAATTATCTCCAATTATGCGAGTTGTTTCTCTCTCTGATTGTGAGAGTTTCCATTATGGTTATTTTGATTTGTCTTTGCACAGTTGTTTTACTTGGCTTTGAAGGAATGGAGTCCTATTTTATTGAAAGCCGGCACTTCAAATGGAGTCAGTCATGTACGAAAACTATCTCATCCGAGAAAATTACACTAGATTAGTAGATCTACTTTCAGGAAGATATTGCGATAGATATGTGGATTTCTTCTCCATGCTATATGCTGAACAGCAGTTATGGAAAGTCGATCGATCAGTGTATGTAGAAGTAGTTTTCTAGAGATGCAAATTGTATTTTGACATTAGAGATTGTATTTGCTTGCGTCAAATCTATTTTATAGATGTCGTATGGATAATTACTGAATGAATTCTTCCCTTTTATTGAAAAAAAGAAAAACAAAAATATAACTAAGAGGCATTTGTCTCAAAATTTCCCTTTGTTAGGGTGTAAGTTTGGAGTTACTAATTTGAACATAATTAGGAACTACAAAATTTCCTTTTTTAAAATAAGTAGTATGGGCCCATGTAAAAGCACGAAGCATGTTTAAATGGACAATTGATAACTATGTTATCAAAAGAATAAATGGATAGTTAGTGTAGAAATAATTAATACTATATGTCAGTAAAGCGAAGGAAAAAACCCAACAAAAAAATTAAATATACAGCAACTTCGTGCATAAACAATATGATTAACAATTGAAAACTATATCATTGTGGAAGAAGTCTATATAAGTATGATTGACACATTAGGTGGTGAACTCGATACAAAGTACGCTAAATTGGATGATGATAAGTTAAGTTATGATGCCAACGATGAAGAATTCACCTCCTTCTCTTGCACCTAAACCAAAAATCAAGATATAGTAATAATTTGATTAACAATGATAGAAGGAAATTTTATATATACACATTATGTACCTCGTGTACCTAACATTAGTACATCGGATGTAATGGACCTTTTCCTCCCAATTGACTAGCACAACAAGAGTGACAGGAGCTTCTACTTCATGTCGGCATGGACGCTCTAGAATGAAAACTCAAGGTTTTCTGATATAATCATCTATAATCGCATAGAGTGATAGATGAGCATATGACTGTAGACAATAATAACACATGTTAGGCAACGGTGGAACAATAACTTGCGTGAACATGATAAGCAGTGATAATAAGAATACCTGCGCCGCATACATATCCAACTGTGTAATCCTGCAGGGGGAACAATGGGGTGGGAGTGCACAGGAATGCAGAAAATGTGCAATCTTGAAATATGAACACTTCACGTATTCTAGCATTTATTTTACACACACACACACACACACACACACACACACATATATATATATATGTGTGTGCATATATACATATATATATGTGTGTGCGTGTGTGTGTGTGTGTGTGTGTGTGTGTGTGTGTGTGTG
>JAKOGI010002259.1:18757-33757 GCA_029747015.1 Carnegiea gigantea
ACACACACACACACACACACGCACACACATATATATATGTATATATGCACACACATATATATATATATGTGTGTGTGTGTGTGTGTGTGTGTGTGTGTGTAAAATAAATGCTAGAATACGTGAAGTGTTCATATTTCAAGATTGCACATTTTCTGCATTCCTGTGCACTCCCACCCCATTGTTCCCCCTGCAGGATTACACAGTTGGATATGTATGCGGCGCAGGTATTCTTATTATCACTGCTTATCATGTTCACGCAAGTTATTGTTCCACCGTTGCCTAACATGTGTTATTATTGTCTACAGTCATATGCTCATCTATCACTCTATGCGATTATAGATGATTATATCAGAAAACCTTGAGTTTTCATTCTAGAGCGTCCATGCCGACATGAAGTAGAAGCTCCTGTCACTCTTGTTGTGCTAGTCAATTGGGAGGAAAAGGTCCATTACATCCGATGTACTAATGTTAGGTACACGAGGTACATAATGTGTATATATAAAATTTCCTTCTATCATTGTTAATCAAATTATTACTATATCTTGGTTTTTGGTTTAGGTGCAAGAGAAGGAGGTGAATTCTTCATCGTTGGCATCATAACTTAACTTATCATCATCCAATTTAGCGTACTTTGTATCGAGTTCACCACCTAATGTGTCAATCATACTTATATAGACTTCTTCCACAATGATATAGTTTTCAATTGTTAATCATATTGTTTATGCACGAAGTTGCTGTATATTTAATTTTTTTGTTGGGTTTTTTCCTTCGCTTTACTGACATATAGTATTAATTATTTCTACACTAACTATCCATTTATTCTTTTGATAACATAGTTATCAATTGTCCATTTAAACATGCTTCGTGCTTTTACATGGGCCCATACTACTTATTTTAAAAAAGGAAATTTTGTAGTTCCTAATTATGTTCAAATTAGTAACTCCAAACTTACACCCTAACAAAGGGAAATTTTGAGACAAATGCCTCTTAGTTATATTTTTGTTTTTCTTTTTTTCAATAAAAGGGAAGAATTCATTCAGTAATTATCCATACGACATCTATAAAATAGATTTGACGCAAGCAAATACAATCTCTAATGTCAAAATACAATTTGCATCTCTAGAAAACTACTTCTACATACACTGATCGATCGACTTTCCATAACTGCTGTTCAGCATATAGCATGGAGAAGAAATCCACATATCTATCGCAATATCTTCCTGAAAGTAGATCTACTAATCTAGTGTAATTTTCTCGGATGAGATAGTTTTCGTACATGACTGACTCCATTTGAAGTGCCGGCTTTCAATAAAATAGGACTCCATTCCTTCAAAGCCAAGTAAAACAACTGTGCAAAGACAAATCAAAATAACCATAATGGAAACTCTCACAATCAGAGAGAGAAACAACTCGCATAATTGGAGATAATTACTACTAGTAAATAAAAGTACTACTAAAAAACAAAAGAAAGCAATAAATAAGAAGGTCATCATGGTCGAAAATCAACTATCCCAGCCTTCAACAACAGTAGATTATAAAAAAGAAGGCATAAAAAGATGAAGACATATCCAAATTTTGGAGGAGAGGATGACATAATTAGGGAAGTATCGATACCTCTCACATTACAGCCTTGAGTACTGCCTAACGTATTTTATGTGTTCTAATATTGAGAAAAAATTAAATGGCAGAAATTTATTTGTGTACCAGTCTAACAAAGACCTTTTAAAGTATATCCAAACATGAAGCATGACTAAATATATAAGTATATACTTTCGGACTATTTGCCCACGCGATATCTGACCAAGAGAACAAAATCATTAATGTCACCAGGCACCAGGACTTTACAGTTTACACCTAATTATAAAATTTAATGAATATACAATTTATTTATTAAAAATTTCTAAATGTTTTAATTATGTGAAAAAGCTAATGATATCATGCATTTTTTTTCCCTTCTAAAATCAAAGGCATCATGCATTATATACAATAATACAAACAGCGATGGGATGAGAAAATGGAGGACTGTAACTATTTTACATTTTGTAAGCCCACCATATCATATTATTATTTGTTATTTTATCTCATAAAAAGATACATAAAAGTTCTCCTTCCACGAAAAAGGTTTATATATGATGATATCTTTCATATCATGGGTAAAAACTCCAGCCCTCATCATTTAACAATAGATGAATTCATCGCCTAATAAAAAAAAAAAAAGGACAGATGAAATCATCAATAATCGTGATTTAAGACAACTTAAATAATTTTTTTTCCAATAAGGAGTTTGCCAAGAAGCAAGATACAAAAATAGGATGATAAAACTCCTATATGATAAAAAGTTATAGGTAAGCTAATAAAACAAATTTTTGTTGGTATTGTTGGTTGGACCAATGGATTGAGGAATATAATTCCGTGTAATCAAGCGCATCTAATTTGGTATTTTTGACTGTGTAGCGTTTCGATTAACATCGAGTTGTTTCCTGTTAATTTAACTATCACGCTACACACTCAAAAAATACCAAGTTAGATCACCATGATTACATGAGTTAAGCACTTTCTTACGTATCATTATATACAAATTACAAATATTGACAAAATCTCTATTCCTATAAATTTTTCAATTTGTCCATATTCACTTTTCCATCTCTACAAAATTGTTTGCAAGCATATTTTTGCAATTTTTTCAAAATTCCTTGAGCTTATTGCTTATTTCTTTGTCCATATTTTTTAGATTAAAAATTAGTTTATTTAACTTGAAATTTTTTTGAAGCCCATTAAAGAAATTACGTACTATTCTAAAAGATTATATATTAATTAAGTCACGTGGAATAAACACATTGGTTGGTGACTTATTTAAAAATACGTGATCCATTTCTCACTTGCTTGTTTCATCACCCTTCGGCAAGAGCACTTTACAATTATATATGCGCAAGGGCACGCTTGAGTTTCCCTTCGTCCTAGTAGAGAGAGAAGCAAGAGCGAGAGTAAGAGGGGGGATTTTTTTTAATTAAAAAAGGCAAAATTCATTAATTTAATGGGGTGTTTATTGCTGTTGTTGTTGTTGATGATGATGAGGGTGAAATCTGACCTTCCAGGATTTTATCATCCAATGAATAATTACAAAGACGATGCCTCTCTTAGCTTCTTGGTTGTTGGTGATTGGGGAAGAAACGGTACCTTCAACCAATCTCTAGTTGCTACTCAGGTAATTACTCTAGTTGTGTCTAATAATTTATTTAATGTATAATTTTGTAAAATTAAGTCCTCTTTTTTTGTTTTATTATTTTTTTTCATTTGATCAAAGACTTCATCCCTATCTTTCCTTCTAATTTTGAATTTTTTAATTTTTAAATACTAAAAGACCTGATGGGCAAAAAAAGAGATTTTTAGGGAGAAATTTAAAACCCCCAAAAAAAAAGAATAGGGAAAGGAATATAATATATTTTTTGATCTTAGATCATCTATTTCACTGAAGTCAAGTTACTGTTGACCCAATAGAAGGTAGAACTTTTCACAAAACTTGAACTTGGGAACGTGTTTAAGAAGAACAAGTACGTCAAATCACTTGAACAATCCTGTTTCAATAAGGGAAGGAATATATATGTATTAATAGCGTATTGGATCTATGAATTCACATCATTGTATAATTGGTATAGGATCATATTGGGCGGTGCAAATAATGTGGGTACGTAATCAAGATAAACATGTAATAAGTTTCTCTTTATTTGTCGTTAGTTGCAATAATTGTTTATTTATTACTATTTATATAGTTTTTTTTGGTTTGGGGGGTGGTTCGAATGAAGTTTAGGACTTTTAGGTTCACCAAATTGGGAAGTTTCAAATGCAATCTCACTGTTTTCGCATATATCTAATCGAAAATTTTATTCTCAATTAAAAGAAACTGTGTGGAATATATTAATTAGGTTTACTAATTGAGATCATATATAAAAGAGAGAATTTTTTTTATGAGATTGTATAAATAAAATCCATAGATTTTCCTTAGTGCAATAAAAAACCCATAGATTTGGTTCTACGCGAAGGAGCATAAGAGGAGATTCCTTCATTTTGGAAGTAAAAGCTATCACATTCATATCAGTTAAATTATAAGTGCAGACAGGTGTAGTATTCAACTTATTTTAGTTACTAAAGTCAGCTTGTTCTAGATAGATAAATACAAAAAATTAAAACACGAAATAACCTGTCCCACTTTACTTGACTCAACCCATAGACCATAGTTCCCCATGTAAACAAGACATATTTAACTTCGTCAACCTGGCTAATAGCATTATCCAAATTGTCATGTTTAGCATCACCAAATCTAAATTGCATCGCTAACTCACAAGAAAAGAAGTACTTATGGAGTTTAGAAAATAGGTCAGGTCAGATCAAATATACTTAATTTTGTCGGGTTAGTTCTGCTCCATTTATGATGTAGACTTTTTGCCACTTTTGGCACTACCAATCAATCGAACAAATAGATAAGCAGACACAATCCAAGCAGGGATATGTCACAAATTATATGTGTTGATTAAGCAGGCACGTACTATATATACTCTTAATGCAGATGGGAATCATTGGTAGACCTGGCAAATGGGTCAATCGGATCGGGTACGGGTCGGGACGTAGTTCGGTTCGGGTCAATTTCGGGTCAAATGTGTTCGGGTCGGGTTCGGGTTCGGTTCGGGTGGAGTTTGGGTCGGGTATATTTCGGGTTGTGTACAGTAGTCCGGTTCGGATCGGGTATGGGTCGGGTCTAATTTGGGTCGGGTGGCATTCGGTTCCATGTTCGGGTGGATGTCGGGTCGGGTGTAAATCGGGTTAGGTATAAATTAATTCGGATTAACTTCGGGTCAATTTATATTTTCAATGTGCTCATTTCTAATATTAAATTACATTTAAAAGATAAAATCCATTTAATTAGTTAAGCCCATTCATTTTGTGTTCTTCTTTCAAGTCATACACTCATACATTAACGTTTAATCGTTTATACGTCCGTGTAATACATACATACATACATACATACATATATGTGTGTATATATATACACACACATATATGTGTGTGTATATATATATATACACACACACACACATATACACACATATAAAGCTTAAGTAAAATTAAAAGGAACTTTTATAATTGAAATTTTTTATGGCTTAGTTATACTTATACATTTACTATGAATGTTAGTAAGTTACAAGTACTCAAGTACAACCCATCCATGACCCTAGTCTTTATATCTTATATTCTTAATTTCTTATGTAGTTATGCGACGACCGACGTGCAATTGTCTAAAGAATTGCATGTTGTTAAGTGATGTTTCATTGTTTCAAATATCTCAATTGAGGTCATGTTATGACAAAACTAGTGAACCAACTTAGCGCCAATCATGATTCTGATTCATGAGTCAATTGTCTCATTTACAAGGCTCAACGCCAAAATATATATACCTTGAAAAATGACCAATAAAAGAAAGAAAATAATAAAGTTTTATTTTGGCTCCGGTGTTCGTGGTTCATAACTTGACATTTGTCAATTGTCATATTTGAGTTGGTAAATAGAAAACAGGTTGGTTCAAGTCAGTATTTTCAATAATCGATTCAATGTTCTTTTGATAGCTCTTTAAGTGATCATATATCAAGATTGATTTGTCTTTGTGAGATCAAATGTCTATATGTGTTAATTATCATTACATTTATATAATTGTGAATGTTAGTTATTGAAACTCGAGACTTGGAATTCAGTTGTCTAAAATTCAAATGAGACACACTACTATGAGTCTATGAGATCATATGCAAACATATATTTTTGAATATGATTATGTAGAATTAAAATTTAAACATGTTATGAAGATAATTTAGGATTATAGATTAGTAATGTACTAATGCAGTATTTTTAAAAGAATGACGGTAGTCACAGAATGATATTGTAACTTTATAATTCTAACATGCATTAAGTAATTAAGTGAATTAAATAGTAAAATGATATTGTTAGATCCTAATAAGTTTAATAATTTATTAATTATGCTTGTCTGTTCTTAATTTATATTTTGACCAAATATTATATCTCTTATATTTTTATTACATATCTATCAAATTAAAAATTAAAAACTATCAACTATTTTATTTTTTCCTCTTAAATTGTCTTTGATTTCATTTCTAAAATTTTCCTCTTAAGTTTTAAGTCAATTTTCTTTTTCCCTCTTAAAAGCAACTAATTGGTTTTAATATTTTTATTACATATCTAACAAATTAAAAATTAAAAACTATTAAGTATTTTATTTTTTTCTTAAATTTTCTTTGATTTAATTTGTAAAATTTTCCTCTTAAATCTTAAGTTATTTTTCTTTTTCCCTCCTAAACTCAAGTAATTGAATTCTAAAATTTCAAGTTCTCCCCCCAAAGCCTAGGACCTAAAAAACAAAATTCAATTTAGAGGGCCCCATCTACTCTCTCTCTCTCTATCTCACTTAAACTTAAAAAAAAAAAAAACAAAACCCCTTTGTGCCAATTCTATCTCGCGTGGAGCCGTGAACCCAGACAAAAGCAAATCAAAAGGTTCACGACAAAAGCAAAGCAAAACACTTTTGCCCCTTTTCAATTCTTTTTGCAGCTTTGCTCCTTCTGCTCTCTCTCTCTCTCTCTCTCTCTTTGTGCGTATCTCGTTGGTTTCGCTGCCCGATCTTCATGGGCTGAATTTGCTGCTCCTTCTTCATCCCTCTGCGTTTTGTTCCCACTGCCTAACCTTTCACCCCACAAGATTTTGTAATTTATGGGCTGAATTTGCTACACAATTTCGGAGGATCTGTGGGCCGAATTTCGTTCAAAATTTCGAAGGCTAGTGTGCAAAATTTGAAGAAGAATCATCCTGACTCAAATCGCCGTGGTGGGCAAGTGAAATCTTTTTTCAAGAACTGGTGTGGCACTGTTCGTTTTTACCCCTTTTCGTCGCTTAGGTCAACATTGGTAAAATCCTAGATCTTAAATTTTAGTTTTCGCTTGTATCCAGTAGCTTGATTTGGTGTTATTGTCGATAATTTTGATGAAATATTACTGATTGCATGACTTATAAGTAGAATGTGATATGTCCATTGTCAATTTCTTATGAGCCTAAAGATACTGGGTTAAATGCTTAATGGTCTGATATTTGCATCGTATGATGATAATTGATAATGATAAGTTGTTTGATTTGTTTGTGTTTACAACATTTTTGAGCTTTATCATGTGGTGAAATGGCTATCAAAGACGTCAAAGATGGAACATGTTTAGATTCTTCAACATCATTATACATCACCTAGACTTGAGGATTCATCCCTAGTATGTTGTAAAAACCATCTGATATCTTATCAGTATATGACAAGCTCCTATTTTCTGTGCGAGTTATATTCGGGTCGGGTATATTCTGGTTCGAGTTTCATTTGGGTAAAATTGAGTCGGGTAGGAATCGGATCGGTTTTAAAACAGGTATGGTTCGGGTCGGGTTCGGGTTGTTCATTTTCGGGTCACTTCGGTTCGGGTTTGAATTGGGTCGGGTCATTTCGGGTGTGGTTAAGTTCGGGTTATGCTACAATTCGGGTTTCGTTCGGTTATGGATCGGTTTATTTCGAGTGTTCGGGTCCAAATCGGTTCATCCCATTTCGGGTGTCAGTTCCAGTATAGATCCGGATCGTTAAGTTTGGGTTTCGGATCTCGAGTCAGTTTTGTCAGGTTTAATCATTGGAGAGAAATTGGACGTGGACTTCGTCATATCAACAGCAGACAATTTCTACGACGGACTGACTGGAGTTGACGATCCTGCATTTCAAGATTCATTTACTGACATCGACACTGCCCCTAGTTTGCAGAAGCAGTGGTACCTTGGTAATTTCACCATTTCCTAATTCTTTATTTATTAAGTATAATTGAGTTTCGAGACTTAGAGCATATAATAGTATTACAGTCTCATTGAAAAGTTTAAATATTTTACTAAATGATCAAATAATAACACTCTGATAAAATATTTTAACCGTTGATTGAATAACTCTAAAATTGGAAACCTATCAACGGATTCAAATCCTAGCCATTATTTAAACTACAGCCGTGATACCTGTCTTTAAAACATTTATTAAGATTTTATTTAAAAATAAAAATTTAAACAATATGTGATTTAAAATCATCATAATAAATAGTGTCTTTTTTCACTGAGCCAGTGCTCGAGGAGGCGCTAGCATGTCTTCTGGGGTTGCGCCGAGTGATGACAGCGGGCATCGACAACGTCGTGGTGGAAGGAGACTGTCTACCACTGATCTAGGCTCTGGGGAGGAATAAAATCCAAGACTCCTTCATGGGGTTTATTATCCAGGATATCTTATCCATTGTGTGTTCTTTTCGATTTTGTTCTTGGTCGTTTGTTAAACGAGGGGGAAATCGTGTTGCACATGAGCTTGTTCATCTGCAATCCTATAGTTTTTGCCTTAGAATTTGGGAATCGGAGGTCCCTGACAGTATAGCTGAACGGGCATCCGAGGACATGTACCTTTTCCTTAATTCCAATATTGAATAAACCCCTCTCTTTCTAATAAAAAAAAATAAACAGTGTCTTTTCAACTGCTTTAATGAAGAAAAAAAGAAAATAAATTACAAATATGTTAATATTATTCTTTCTAAAAATTTAAATTATAAGATTAATTATTATATTTCTAAAAATATTTTAGCTAAAATTTTAAAATAAATCGTACGTAGCACAAATTTAAAGGCTAGTTTCACTAATAATCATTTGTATTTTTGTTCCCTTTTTAGTTCTTGGGAATCATGATTACAGGGGAGATGTTTTAGCACAGATGAGCCCTGCTCTGAGAAAATTGGACAGAAGATGGTTTTGCTTGAGGTCTTACATTGTTAATGCAGGTGATCACTTTTGTATTTACTTGTACTAGTCTGGGCCCATGCAAAAGTACGGAATATATTCAAATGGACAATTGGTGGATATGTTATCAAAAAAATACATGGATAGTTAGTGTATAAATAATTAATACTATAAGTCAGTAAAGAGAAGGGAAAAACCCAACAAAAAAATTAAATATACAGCAACTGCGTGCATAAACAATATGATTAACAATTTGAAAATATACCATTGTGGAATAAGTCTACATAAGTATGATTGACATATTAGGTAGTGAACTGGGTACAAAGTACGTTAAATTGGATGATGATAACTTAAGTTATGACGCCAGTGATGAAGAATCCACCTCTTTCTCTTGAACCTGAACCAAAAATCAAGATTTAGTGATAATTTGATTAACAATGAAAGAAGGGAATTTTATATAGACACATTATGTACCTGGTGTACCTAACATTAGTACGTCGTATATAATGGACCTCTTCCTCCCAATTGACTGGCACAATAACAGCGACAAGAGCTTCTATTTCATGCTGGCGTGGAGGCTCTAAAATGAAAACCCAAGGTTTTCCAATGTAATTATCTATAATTGTATAGAGCGATAGATGATCATATGGCTGTAGACAATAGCAACACAGGTTAGGCAACGGTGGAACAATAACTTGGTTGAACATAATAATCAGTGACAATAAGAATACCTGTGCTGCATACATATCCAGTTGTGTAGCGGTTGTATGTAAAAGAATTCGAGCATCCTCATGAAGAACAGTGAACTCTTTAAAACCTATAACATCTTGTAACACAACTCTGAAGATGAACCTGTATTTTTGAATTAGAAAGGGATGATTATATTGATGAAGACATAAATTTGGAAAAGCATAA
Organism: Carnegiea gigantea; assembly: GCA_029747015.1. Classification (NCBI taxonomy): domain Eukaryota; kingdom Viridiplantae; phylum Streptophyta; class Magnoliopsida; order Caryophyllales; family Cactaceae; genus Carnegiea; species Carnegiea gigantea. Next base: position 28,517 of record JAKOGI010002259.1, read on the forward strand.
CAGACTATCAAATAATAGGGAATCATAGAAGCAAATGTGTTCCGAGTCAAACTTGGTGATCGGCATGTGCAGTACAGTACATTAAGCGCGAATACAAAAGTGTGGACACTTTTATTGCAATTAATGTAAGCATCGTAAAGCAGCGGGTGGATTTCAGCAATATATGCAAAAATTCGGAAATATCTAACCCGGATATAATAAAATATGGAAATTATGTGATATTGAATGAATGCATGTAAGCATAAGGAACAATTGGTGAAAAAAGTTTAGCTTACATTTGGCGCAATAGCATATTCATACAGTCTAATCCGTTTAGCTGCAAACAATTTCTCTAGATGACACATGCGTAATGTTCTCATACGCATGAAATCAAAATACTTCATCACACCCGAAGTGCCAGAGAACCTGATACATACATGAAAACTAACACGTATGAGGTCAAATGTATATAAGATGTATAGAATTAGAAAACCTTAAAATGTGACATCTTATGTGTACCAGCCTTCGAAGTCTTCTGTTGCTTCAATATCTGGGTTGATCAGTAATCTACTAACGGGCAAAGTAGAAACTGATATTCCTACAGTTATATTGCATGACAGAAAATGTATTACTGAAATATACAATCAGAGTAATGAAAATTATACAGTTTTGTGAATGACATCTTCATCAAGTGGACGTAAAGATACCTTTATAATTTCTAATGTGCACTCTGGAAGCAAGAAGTATATTTTCAGCAGTCAAATGTTGCTGAATATAGGTGCCTTCAACTTCCGCAAAATCTCCCCATAAAGTCAGTCTCAATGGGTGCATCCTGCACAGATATATCATATATACTTATCTTTATATAATTGAAATGTAACAATAAAACTTTACAAAAGTTAACTAATCACAACACATACTGCATGTGACAAAGTAATAATTCCCGCCATGTAGTGCCTCTATCTCTGGTCCTTTCCAAAGGATATATAGATACTACCATTCCTATGACGTCTATAGAACAACAGGAAATGAGAACATTGTAAAGAATACAGAAGGAATGCATGCATAAATTTAGATAGCAAACTTGAATGTGTGAACAATACGTACCAACAACATTATCAGGTGTCTGAAGACATCGAGGGATCTCGGTGAATGACAGGAAAGGAGGTCGCAGCTGGTGGGGAATATCTTGACATTCTTTAATGACGCTAAGAACTGCTGTTCTCGACGTGAAAACCAATTTGTAAAGGTTGGTCACCACATTCCGTTCGCCATCTGTAGCAGAATCAACTGAGAGTCCGGATATATGATAAACCTTGCCAGCAATGAGTATGGACCTCCATCGAGTAATATCGGCATCGCCTTCTATGATGCCGAATATCTCATCACACTATAAAATAATGAAATGCATTCGTAAGCATCATACATGTATACAATAAGGACTTTATTGAACACACTAATCCAATACCTGGTAGTCCATAAATATAACCTTCCATACTGTCCGTCGCCCATATACTCGAACGAACATTGCTCGCATAAGCCGAACTATCAATGTTACAGATCTATTGCAAGGGTTAATGGCGCATATAGGCATAAATGTAGGTGCTGAAGATGCCATGTTTGTAATCTTAAAGAAATTAAAAGTGTATAGCATGGTATGATAATAAAGAAATTACCACAATGTATTCGTCGAGGGAGGTATATTACTGTACATAACACCATAATGGTATGATTGAAAATACGATAATCAAACAGGCAGAATGTAATAGGCGAAATGAGTAAACTGTACAATATAATAATAATCTACAAATTGTTCAATACATCCATATACACAACATTTTTTGTAACGTCTACTGGAACTCCTCTCTTATTACAAAGCAGTACTTTTAATCCAGATGGGGACGAAACACGTGACAATGCAACATAAAGTTGACCATGGCTGAGCACGGGTCTTGGAAGGTACGCCAACTCTATTTAAAGTTTGCCCCTGACTTTTGTTGATTGTCATTGCAAACGCCAATTTTAGAGGGAACTGCCTTCTTCTGAGTTGTAGATCTAGAAGATTGGATGGTGTTAAATCGATTCTGGGTATTAGGACAGTCTCCCCAACTTTTGAGCCAGTTATTACTTTGGCCTCAATCACTCTATTACCCAGCTTACTGACAATCAATCGAGCACCATTGCATAACCCTATTGACTGATTCAAATTTCTCAATAATATAACTGGCGCTTCGACTTTAAGATCTAAACAATGATTTGGCAACCCAGAAATATTTAGGGAATGCAATAATTCAAGGGGTTCCATATCACTGAAAGGATCACAATTGCCAGTGTTTGAAAGACTATCACAATTCAAATAACTTTTCACATCTCCAGGAAGCATGGACAATATGATTGTGTTTATTTCATCAACATCATCATTTGTTGGTGCAAGAATCCCTCCTTCACGAAGATATGACCAATCTTCATACTTAGTATCAAAATCAGGATAAACTGATGCGATCAAATTATACAGACCGTTGTCTTCATTCGGTATTAGGAATTCGTTTGGTATCTTAATCCAATTAGGTTCTCCGTCATCTGAAATAGCAATTCCCTACACTTGACCATCTCCAACCTGTAATATCCATCGAGCAAATTCCTCGACATTGGGCATGGTCTCATTGGGTTCATCTATTCGATGCAGTCGCATGTTTATACGCACGTGCAAAACACTACATTCATTCCAGAATGTTGCTCGATGAATTGTAGCTGCAGCAATAGATTCACGATCCCGCGTGCAATCACAAGAAGTATCTGTCTAAAATTACCCCCAAGAAGGACCAGTTTTCCGTCAAAAGCGTTCTGATTATCACATATGTCCTACAGGTGACGATTAACAGCTTCAAACGCTGAACGATTCATCATTGGTGCTTCATCCCATTCAATCAACGTTGTCTCATGGATAAGATCCGCACGTTCAGACCTCTTATCGAAGTAACAAACTGACATTTCATCAGGTTGTAAGGGTATTTTAAACACTGAGTGGGCTGTTTTCCCTCCCGGTAACAGTAAAGAAGCAATTCTCGATGATGCTACGGCAAGGACAATATGTTTGTCTGATCGGAACTTAGAGATTATAGTATTCCATAGATATGTCTTTCCCGTGCCTCCACTACCATATATGAAGAACAACCCCCCTTCACCTCTGTTATGTGTATGGAGTACTGATCTGTATGCATTATATTGATCTGAGTTCAACCCTCTTATAAAATTTTCAAATCTTAATGTTTCCAGAGTTGTGTCATAATCAAGTTCATCAATAATAAGCCGATTTGTTGCATAAACTGCAGCTTCGATAGAAGGGAGTGGCATTGGAGGGAAATTTCGCAGCGATCGTCCATTTCTATTCAAGATATGTTCTATCTCAAGTAGGCCAAGATTCTGGAGCTCTGCAGATGGTAAATCCATATCCAACATTCTTGTTTGCAGTCGTACGGTATGGAGCAGGTCATCTGTTAGATGTGCCCAATGTGCATCCCACAACTTAACTGGATCAGCAATATCGGAGAATATCAGCATGGAACAAAACATATTTCGTAATTACACACCTGAAGCCTAGGTTGATGCTTCAGTCAAGGCAGCATGCCATTCACCATCATCCTCAAGCAAACCCAGTGCCATACATACTGACTTAAATGTTGGGTGCAGGACACCATGTATGGTACGAATATCCTCAAAAGAAGTTGCTCCACAAATCTTTGTAGGAAGCATTCTTAAGTAGTATCGTTCATCACAATTTGGATGTGCAAACGGAAGTCGACCAATTGAAGAACCTTTTTGACGGACCATCCAAATTCTTGAAGAATGATTCCATACCCATTGCGTGGGAAAGTTCAGATACGTGGTCTGTCGAGCATGTGGGTACTTCTTATTTACTTCAAACCACATTGTTAACATTGTTTTCTGTGCTTTTGGTTCATTCGCAATACTGAAGAGTTCCTCTCTGTCGCTGAACACAACTAATTGCTCTCCAGGCAAATGGTATTGAAGTTTTGGACAGAAGGATATTGATGCTGTAAGCTGAACACAAAAACCCGCCAGCATGACTCTACTGCAGATACATAGCAACAATCCAAATACTCCTTGATTTCATCGCCTTCTCTATGTAGCTGAGATTGGTCACTGTCACAATGTGTTGTATTGCCTTCAATGACAATAGTAGCACGATTATGTCCCTTATGTACATGCTTATATAGGTACTTGATCACACTATAAACAGCTACGCGCTCGACGTTTATGTGAGCATCATATTTTACACATAGATCTCTATTGTATGGGACCACCCATTGGTTATCAATCTCTCATTCATTCACGACCACTCGTTGGGGTGTGCGCCGCCTGCGATATTGAGCGAAGCCATGCTCATCAAATGTTGTTTGGTTACAAAATCTTTTTGGATAACATTTTGAACATTTTCCGTCAATCAAACATGATACACATGGGTCATGTATCATGAATCGTGTGACAGTATCATATGCTAGAGGGTCTATAGCTTGATCAGGAATTTCGGCACTAATTAGCCTATCAACATCTTCTGGGCATGTGGGCTTATCTTCCGGTGCCACTGTTAAGAGAATATGAGCATGAGGAAGGCCACGCTTCTGAAATTCAACAACATATACTTCTGTAAAAGATAAAGTAGGGGTAGTTAGTAGACTGAATGTATTTATAAGGTAAAATATTGTGTTTTACAATGCCATGAACTCACCAGCAATGACTGTTCCAAAGATCTTTTTTGACTTAACATCATCGAGTAGTTGTCGTAACTTAATTCTAAAAACTCGAGTTATTAGATCTGGTTTGTCCTCTGATCATGGACCAGGTAATAATGCATTAGTGATTTCAGGCCAACTTGGATTACATGTGAATGTCACAAAGAAATCAGGAGGCCCCAGCGCACGGCAAATTGCAATTGCATCCTGATAATGCTGCATCATATTACGTGGCCCTCCAGTGAAAGAAGAAGGTAGAACATATCCCCTCCCTATTGATTCTGCATTAACGTTACCCGCGTTAAGTGCATCTTGAATGCCACTGTACAACTCTGTCCGCAGCCGACCTTGATAGTTTTCGAACCATGTAAGCCTATATTGCTCAATGGCCGCCCATGCATCTACGTAAAATTGTTGGCCCAGTCGACAACTCTGTTTAATAACCATGGATTCACCTAGTCGATCTTGGATGCGAAATGCATAAAATTCCCTCATTGGTACTGTTGAT